>OU342738.1:439679703-439839232 GCA_910589765.1 Avena atlantica
TGCTAGCTAACTAGCCTATCCTGGATATTACTATGGGTGTTCGTGTTTCATGGTAAATAAGTCCTGGGTTAGCATGCTAGCTGGAGTGGATGGATGGATCCTCTTCCACGTGTGCTTTATCCTGCGTTGTCCAATGTTATGCATACGATCCTTGTTGTATTGTATATCCTTGTAATTGTAATGAATAAAGTATTGGAAACAAAGTATTTTACGAATAACATGAAATCTTGCTTGCTTGATTACAATTTATGTATGTTATATATAGCTCTATCTTGTCATCAACTTCTGGTATACTAAGTAATTTATTTTCAGAACCTTCGAATTGTGTGTGTGTATGTGTGCGTGTGTGTTAGTGAGGGAGAGTTTAGAGAAGGGAGGAGGCGTGGCAAGCTAGGCCATAAGTTTAAATTAAACCCTGATTTGAAAAAAAATTTCATCTAGGTTCTCTAGTTCTTAGTAATAGATTAGTGAGTGGAGAGAAATGGAACCAGCGTAAATATGATGGCCAAATAATCTCTGAATTATCATACTCCTTATCATCTACAACATGTAGTTCTTGTTCGCGAGACAGCACGAGAAAGGGGAGGCCCTATGTGTCACTCCGCATTTATTAACATCATTTTCCCTTACTTATGACCACCATGGGATTAGGGCTAAACAAATCATAAACCTCCGTCTGACATAAGAAATAAGCATTAATCATTGTGCTTCCAAATCCTTACTATGTATCCCACATGCAATAAGTGGTTGTTGTGGAAAATGGTTAAAGGCAATGACATCCTTTTCCCAAATGATGTTAGGTTCTTTACTTTTTAGGTGCCGCACCCTAGGAGAAGGACCATCGGGATGTCCTCACCAAGCCATATTGTCCCTACGGCTCCTAGATTTCTAGGAGAAAACGTTACCGTGGTGTAGGAACTAACTAAAACATAATTGTCTAGTTGCAGTATGTAGCGTATGAATTACAACATAATATTAATGTACAATTTCTCCACAAAATAAAGCACGGTGCAGAGATTTTCTCTATTGCGGCCGCTTGCGTCCGAATAAAAGGGAGGAGAACTGCAGGGGACAAAGAGAAGAAACCAACAGTAGTCAGCACAAAGCAACATTTACGAACGAAATGGACCGGGGCTGCCTTCGAACGGCACCCTGACAAAACAATCCCCCTCAACACGATTCACACAAAAAGCATCATCACCAAGAGAAGGGAGGAGATGCCCACGTGGCATCGCTGATGGCCCCGGTCTAGTATGAAGACGCTAGTTGGACCCGGACGCTCTTCGGAGTAGTAGAGATCCCCCGGATGCCTGAAAGCGTCCCTCCCTAACCCCGTTCTGGCCCAAAAATCCAAGAAGACACGCTGGCGGCACGATCACACTACTAGGAAAAATCTTATCAATGGCACATTTTTTCATATCAGTGGCGCATGGGCCATGCGCCACTATCATCACACCAATTATAATATTTATTATTGGCGATTATGGGGATGCGCCACGGATAAGACGGCTCCTAGATTTCTAGGAGAAAACGTTACCGTGGTGTAGGAACTAACTAGTACATAATTGGATAGTTGCAGTATGTAGCGTATGAATTACAACATAATATTAATGTATAATTTCACCACAAAATAAAGTACGGTGCAGAGATTTTCTCTATTGCGGCCGCTTGCGTCCGAATAAAAGGGAGGAGAACTGCACGGGACAAAGAGAAGAAACCAACAGTAGTCAGCACAAAGCAACGTTTACGAACGAAATGGACCGGGGCTGCCTACGAGCGGCACCCTGACAAAACAATCCCCCTCAACACGATTCACACAAAAAACATCATCGCCAAGGGAAGGGAGGAGATGCCCAAGTGGTATTGCAGATGGCCCCGGTCTAGTATCAAGACGCTGGTTGGACCCGGACGCTCTTCGGAGTTGTAGAGATCCCCTGGATGCCTGAAAGCGTCCCTCCCTAACCCCGTTCTGGCCCAAAAATCCAAGAATACACACTGGCGCCACGATCACACTACTAGGAAAAATCTTATCAATGGCACACTTTTTCATATCAGTGGCGCATGGGCCATGCGCCACTATCATTACACCAATTATAATATTTATTATTGGCGAATATGGGGATGTGCCACGGATAAGACCACTTTTCTGTGGCGCATGAGTGTATGGGGTGCAACTTGTAGAGATTTCAAATTTGTTAAAAAAGCGGGATATGGAAAGTTATCTATAGAACATGGGGGTATGGTGCACCACTGATAACATTTTGAAATTTCAAAAAAAAAGCGGGATCTGCATCTAGCGCCGCTGGTGTCACCTTCGCCTCGCCGCTATCGCCTCATCATCGTGTCCTCGCCGCGGCCTTCACCTACCACTGCGGGGAGGTGAGGGAGGCCGTGGATGCTTCCGTAGGAGGCACTGGGACCGAGTACAAGGATGACGAGCTTGAGGCAGGTTCGAGGAGAAGCTCGAGGACGGCACGGCAGCCAGCGACCAGAGCGAGGAGAAGTTGAGGTGGAGTAGAAGGAGAAGGGTAAATGGAGGATAAGGGAAGGAGAAGGAGAAGGAGAGGAAATGATAAGGATACAGAGACAAGGGGAGGCGAATGAGGAGGAGAATGAGAGGAGAAGTGGAAGGGAACGAAAAGGAGAAGGAGAGCATAGGAGAACGAGAGGAGATGGCAGGTTTAGATTTCAAAATAACCAATGGTTATCCGTGGTGCACCACCAAAGGGTGCGCCACATGTAAGTGTGAGGGTTTTCGTGGCCGCATCTACTCTCGGATGCATAACCCGTAGAGAGCATGGTTTTTCACTTCCATGTTAGCTCGCGAAGGGAACCACGAACCGGTGGGTGTGGAGCGACTATCTCCCTCAAGATGCATCTCACAAAGAGCATTTCGGAACACAGCCTTTGACGTGCTGCCCAATGAACAAGGTGCGGCCCACCGTTCGATGACCCAGGGAAGGAAAGGGCACACCAGAAAACCGCGTCGGGGAATCCGGGCGGCGGGTGACATGGATATGCCCAACGGGTACCCGATGTTATCTTACCTAGTCCAGCCCGACGGAAGGCCCTCTCGACGACCTGCCAGGGACCATGATGCCTATGACGTTTCAGCTGCTATGAAGCCCATATGGCCATGGACTCCCAAGAGCACAAGACAAGGAAATCTCAAGACTAGAGTTTAAATACAACTTGTAACCAAATCGTATTGGCACCCGAGACCTAGCCTCTCCATATATAATGGCTAGGAGGGTCCAACGAGGAGGAAAGATTACGATACAATAGATCTAGAGATCTAGACCCTCAACTCACCTCATACGCACCTCTCACCGCATACACACCTCTACGCCAGATTGCATCTGCGCATCCCTGTAACTTTCGGTTCCGCCGTAATCCAGAGCAGACAAGCAGGAGTAGGGTTTTTCCTCCGGAGGGCCTGAACCTGGGTAAACTTTGAGACCCTGTATTGCTTGTTTGCTAACCGTTTCACGATCTCCAGCATCCCCTCTTCTCCAAAACCCAAGTTCATAACAATGGGCATTGACGAGATTAAACCTCGCCAGCGGGACCTCCTCCCTATTGTGCATCCCACGGACAAAAAGAATTAGGACGACGTGGATAGAAGAATCGCCTGAAGGTTTTATGCGTTATTATTTGCTCCGATATTTCTATAATTGCTAAAGTACCGTATGAATTATGAGTTGGTGTTTTATTCATCCAATAGAGATATGATAAAGGTAAATATTGCAAGGACATGTATTGTGTTCACATTATTTTGACATGTAAACACCAAGACAATGTTACCAGAGTACTAGGTGAGATGGCGATAGATCATGCTGGTGTGAACATTCATGGATATCTTGTAGGCGTTATGATGATGGTGAGAGATCATGCGAGGTCCATTCATTCATTGAAGGAGTTGGATGTACATGAGAATGATTCATATGATTTGAGCTTCCAAGTCCATTACTTTTGGTGAGCTGTCGTGCATGGTAACAGTTTATCTGACTTTAATACGCGTACTTGTTGGCCAGCAATAAAGAGTTGCAACGAATAGGACCCATAATACTCATCGTTTGGAATTAACTAGTGTACTAGTGGTATTTATCTATCTATTATATAATAAAAGTAATATTCAGATGTCTAATAGAGCCACCACATTATTCCACATCATTAGAATTATTATGATATTTGGATCTAAAATTTATGGACAAAATTTAATAAATATTAATGGTTACGTAACAGTGTAATCTGTTTGACATGTGGTTGATCGACACGTCATAACCTTTAGAGAATCTCCCGTACGATAGACACAAATCCAAATAAGTGTAGTTGTATATGCTCATATGGTGACATGGTTGTATAGTTGTATATACTCGTATGCTTTTTTCACAAATAAGTGTAGTTCTAGTTGTTATCATAAAATTTGGTTACTTTTCTAAAAATCTAGAAAACATGTTCGTACGTTCACCGGGAGGAAAACCGACATAACCCATAGTTTTTTAGGAAACCGATCAAGCATCTAGCCAATGGAAGTCTAACGGAACCAGAAAGATAAAGTCACTTTTCTACTTTGCTATTTGCATAATAATATATGTGTTACAACACTTAGAAACATCACCAACAAAAAATTCAACATCGCCGATTTTTTTTGAACGGATGGGGCCCAAAGGCCCTGAAAGTATCATTTAGTCACCGCGGCAGTACAAGTTTACAGTGAGGCACTTGACAAACTAGGGAAGTAAAGATAAGTCCTCCACTTTTACTAACAGGACCCTAGAATAAAAAAAGTGAAAGTAATCAGGTCCCGGGTCTTCTCTGCCGCTGCTGCTAGACCGTCGAGGCTGGGCACCTGTGCTCACTACTAGGAAAACGCCTGTTTATGGCGCACATGAAATGGCCATCCGTGGCGCACCAGCAGTGCGCCACTAGCGTCGCGCTGCGGCTATCTCCTTGTGTCGAGATAGGCGTAGCGCACCTGCTAGTGCGCCACGGCTAGGAGGGCAGGTGCGCTACGCGTTGGATCTTCTGTGCACCACTAAGCTTCCCAGGTGCGCTTTAGCTGTAGTGCGCCACAAAAGCTATGTCATGTGCGCCACGGGCGTTTTATTTTTATTTTTTTAATTTCAGAGCCAGATGATATACAATACGAATTGTATACAATATTATAGACAGATATACACACAGAGATACAAGATATACAATTATATATATATAAATATACAATTTGCAAAACAAGATTGAAACAAATACATATAGATAAGTCTCATACATGAATACATAGTATAAGTTACATTGTTTCGATCAAGTTACAAAGTAGTTGGTGACATGCGAATACATATGTCTCGAACAAGTTAGAGCTCGAAGCTCGCCTAAACATCTAAACTAGCTAGACACAAACGCGGGATAAACAACCAAAGACGATAAGCATCACCGCGACGAAGGTGTAGGTCTTCATCCGGTTCCTTGTTCTAACTCCCGCTAGATAGCGCGTGTATCTAGCTTCAGACTCCGCCATAGTGTTGTACCCTTTGTAGCTATTGCCGCTGAAACGGTGCACCTGTCTCCGGCAGTCTTCCCAATCATCGTAGACTCCCGGAACCCGTCCCTTGTATACGACATACCACGTTATCTACAAGTTGACAATAATAATTAACCGGTGATAAAAAAAACATGTATAATTAAAGTCGCATATGAAGATACACTTATAGAAAGTACTCACAACTCAAAAAGACCAAAGTAACTCAAAAATCATGCCTCATATATAACTAGGTTGTTGGACACATGAATATGCTATGATGGAACTATACGCCAAGTAGGATGCACAAGACCTGGACTTGTGCATAGCACAAGGCGTACAATCCCGTCGCAGCACATTCACATATATAGTATGCCACGACATTTCAATCATCGGCATTCTCGAAAAATACCAAAGTAACTCAAAAAGCATGCCTCATATATAACTAGCTAGGTCGTTGGACACAGGAATATGCTATGATGGAACTGTAAGACAAGTAGGATGCACAACATCTGGACTTGTGCATAACACAAGGCTTACAATCCCACCACAGCACATTCACATATATAGTGTGTCACGACATTTCAATCATTGACATTATTTTCGAAAAAGACCAAAGTAACTCGAAAAGAATGCCTTATATATATAAATAGGTCGTTGGACACAGGAATATGCTACGACGGAACAGTTAGCCAAGTAGGATGCACAACACCTGAACTTGTGCATATCACAAGGCTAACTATCCCGTCGTAGCACATTCACATATATAGTGTGCCACGACATTTCAATCATTGGCATTACTCTCGAAAAAGACCAAAGAAACTTAAAAAGAATGCCTCATATATATATATATATACACATAGGTCATTGGACACATGAATATGCTACGACGGAACCGTGAGCCAAGTAGGATGCACAAGACCTGGACTTGTGCATATCACAAGGCTCACAATCCCGTCGTAGCACATTCACATATATAGTGTGCCACAACATTTCAATCATCGGCATTTTCGAAAAAAGACTAATAAAGTAAGGAAAAAAGAAGGACCCAAGTGAGCAAAGGACCAAAGAGTAAGCAAAAAAACCAATCATTGACTGATATATAATAATATGCAAAAGAAGTAAGCGATGATTCGTAAACCTAATAAGTTAAGTAGTAGCATGTACAGTAGTCCACACACACACAAAGGTCATCTATAGTTTGGAACTACAACTAGGCCAACATCAAGCCTTCTGGCTCGGCTTAGGGAACGGGAGGACGCATTGTCTCCTCATGAACTTCCTATAGTCACCCTGTATCTCTAGGATATCTTCTATGTCACAGTTATTCGGGATATTTCCTCCGTAGAAGATCCCCCCCCCCCCGAAGTCATGACATCACGAAAGATGATTGCCCCAAACTGCTGCTGGATGCGATACATCTCTTGTCCAATATCTGAATCAGTGATCTTGGCCTTGGCTTCAGCCCACTGTTTGAGATGATCTGGCAGCGTAGAATTCTGCTCGTCCAGTAGGAACGCCCTCATGTGATGGAGTGCGTAGTAGGCTTCCTTCTTACTGCTTTCTGGCTGCTTCATGCAGGGGAACTCCGTTACGTGGTTGAAGACGTGCCTGCCGAACTTGACCTTCGTACGCACGAAGGTGGTGCCTTTCGTCGAGGCATAGCCAGTGAGAGCATCATCCAGAACTTCCTTGATCTTGTTGTAGTTTTTCTTCTTTTCTAGACTCCCCGAGTCGAAATACGTGGCGTGCGAATGCTTCGGCGATAAGGAGATGAGCGTGCAGTGTTCATCTCTGCGCAAAAAAATCAAATGGAATGTGTTTGAAAGAGAATGATGATAATCTAATAAAGCCAATCAACGGTGGCGAGTGAATAACGACTTACTCGGGAAAGTAAGGCACGAGAATGTATTCCTTTGTCTTGTTTGCCACGAAGATTCTTTTTAGGTACGAGGCCACGATACGTCATTCAGCGGGGGAACCCAAGAAGCCGTCACGCATGTAGTAGGGGTCCACTATAGCGATGCCCGATGTGTTCTCTCTAATGATCTGCATGGCCAGGCTGAGAGAAAACGGGCGGACCATGGTATAGTGCAGCGGGTATAGATGGAACATATTGAAGATGTCGTCAAACCGCAGGAAGAACAGATCCGCAGGGGCATTGTCAACGAAGCCCAAGCCTGGTGGCACCTTAACCACGAATATCGGTGCAAGGTATCTTTCTCCACCAGAAGGCGTCTCTCTATCGTGAGCACACCATCATGCACACTCTGCAGTTCCGAACTGGCGAGCCTCCGCAAATTCTTAGGTAGCATGGGCTCACCCGCCTGGTGGCAAATGCGAGGAGATGCGAAATCTCGTTCTCGTCATTTTGGTATATTATACGATTTTTTTCGATATCGTATGCAAAAGTTACGGCCTTTTTACCATGGCATGACTTTTTTTTGCAAATAAAGTCGAAACTCATGTTTGTTAATTTTACTATAAGCTATACCACATTACCTACCTAAATATGAAAGGATTTAATTTTTTGAAGTGTTTACCATTTTCTTTTATTTTTTGAAATCCTAAAAAGGCGATCCACAGGGTGGGGGGTGGAGTTGGTGCAGGATAGTTAGGCGTAGGGCACTAGGGCAAGGTGTCCTACTAGTAAGTTTATACATCCGTGCCGCACATGCCATAGTATGCCACGGATGTGTCTGGCCGTTTCACAGCAGAGAGGGGCATGCGCTTAGGCGTAGCGCATCCCCTCCATGTGCGCCACGGTTGACACTAACAACCGTAGAGCACCTACCCTATGTGCGCTACGGATGTCTGGCGTGTGGCCAACAGGGCCCTGGCCCACACATATCTGTGGCGCACTATGGTCATGTGCGCCACGGTTGTTCTAGTTACTAGTAGGGCACTGTCCATAGGTGAGCCGCGCCTGTTTTAGCCGTGGGGCATTTCAACCATGTGAGCCAGAGATGTGCTGATTACCTATAGCCATTTTCCTAGTAGTGTTGAAATGGCGCTCATGCAGGGGAGGAAGAAGATATAGTCGGGACTAAATAGTCCCGGTTTGTAACCTGAACCAGGACTAAAGGATCATCTTTAGTCCTGGTTCGTGTAACAAACCAGGACTCAATGTTCTGGCGTCGGTACCAACCTTCCTCTAGGACATTAGTCCCGGTTTATTAAATGAACCGGGACTATAGATCGTGTTCGAACCGGGACTAGTGACGGCCGGGTCCTGCGGCCGTTTATAGCCATTGGGAAAGGGGCATTAGTCCCAGTTTGTAGCAGAACTGGGACTAATGCTCTGGACCAAAGGCCAGTTTTCTACTAGTAATTATGTATTGTTTTTCTTATATATCTTATGTGGTTAATATTATCTCGCTGGCCTCTTGTGTGGTTAGCAAAAAGTATGATAAGAACGGATGCTACGTGATAGTGTACTATGTGGCCTCCTTCACACCGCTACTGACTCGGTGAGCCTAGTAATTTTGTCTATAAATACCAATCGACATCTTTGGTCATGAACCAGAAACCAACCAAGCAGCTATAACCTTCCCTGCAAAGATCTACAACACACACACACACACGTACTCTCATCCCATCAAGATGTCGACACAAACAGTGAAGCTTGGTCTGTTTGGTGGGTCACATGGTGCGCTCCATGACATCACTGAAGAGATGACGCTGGCTCCCGCAAGCCTCAAGATGTTGGAGATTTGGAACACATCCGGCGAGAATGGCATCATCAATGCCATAAGATTCACCTGCGTCGATGAAAAAACAAGAAGTTCACACTAGGTCAATGGGGCACCGCGCTTCCTAGCAGTACGCTGAAGGTACTAACTAGTATTTTATTTTAGCACAAAGTACGTACATATGAGTATATATTAGAAAGATTGATGATTACATATCTTTTCTCTATCATACATAATTATTTTTCATTACTCGCTGAATTTGTTTCCATTTGTGTGTATATTACATATAATTTCTCTTGATCACACATGTAGATCATCGACATGACTAACGTGCATATGACTAAGCTCTCTGGCTACACCGATGGTGGATACATCACCTCGCTCTCCTTTGTAATCACCGATGCCACGAAAAACTATGGCCCATTCGGGAAAGCACAACCTGGAGATGACACTCCTTTCTGCATCCCACTCATGAGTGGATCCATCGTTGCCTTCTGCGCCAAAGCCGACGACTGCCTCAGCGCCATTGGTGTCTATGTCAAGCCTTGATCCATCCCATACATCTATATGTGTGCTAGCTAACTAGCCTATCCTGGATATTATTATGGGTGTTCATGTTTCATGGTAAATAAGTCCTGGGTTAGCATGCTAGCTGGAGTGGATGGATGGATCCTCTTCCATGTGTGCTTTATCCTGCGTTGTCCAATGTTATGCATATGATCCTTGTTGTATTGTATATCCTTGTAATTGTAATGAATAAATTATTGGAAACAAAGTATTTTACGAATAACATGATATCTTGCTTGCTTGATTACAATTTATGTATGTTATATATAGCTCTATCTTGTCATCAACTTCTGGTATACTAAGTAATTTATTTTCAGAACCTTCGAATTGTGTGTGTATATGTGTGTGTGTGTTAGTGAGGGAGAGTTTAGAGAAGGGAGGAGGCGTGGCAAGCTAGGCCATAAGTTTAAATTAAACCCTGATTTGAAAACAATTTTCATCTAGGTTCTCTAGTTCTTAGTAATAGATTAGTGAGTGGAGAGAAATGGAACCAGCGTAAATATGATGGCCAAATAATCTCTGAATTATCATACTCCTTATCATCTACAACATGTAGTTATTGTTCGCGAGACAGCACGAGAAAGGGGGGCCCTATGTGTCACTCCGCATTTATTAACATCATTTTCCCTTACTTATGACCACCATGGGATTAGGGCTAAACAAATCCTAAACCTCCGTCTCACATAAGAAATAAGCATTAATCATTGTGCTTCCAAATCCTTACTATGTATCCCACATGCAATAAGTGGTTGTTGTGGAAAATGGTTAAAGGCAATGACATCCTTTTCCCAAATGATGTTAGGTTCTTTACTTTTTAGGTGCCGCACCCTAGGAGAAGGACCATCGGGATGTCCTCACCAAGCCATATTGTCCCTACGGCTCCTAGATTTCTAGGAGAAAACGTTACCGTGGTGTAGGAACTAACTAGAACATAATTGTCTAGTTGCAGTATGTAGCGTATGAATTACAACATAATATTAATGTACAATTTCTCCACAAAATAAAGCACGGTGCAGAGATTTTCTCTATTGCGGCCGCTTGCGTCCGAATAAAAGGGAGGAGAACTGCAGGGGACAAAGAGAAGAAACCAACAGTAGTCAGCACAAAGCAACATTTATGAACGAAATGGACCGGGGCTGCCTTCGAACGGCACCCTGACAAAACAATCCCCCTCAACACGATTCACACAAAAAGCATCATCACCAAGAGAAGGGAGGAGATGCCCACGTGGCATCGCTGATGGCCCCGGTCTAGTATGAAGACGCTAGTTGGACCCGGACGCTCTTCGGAGTAGTAGAGATCCCCCGGATGCCTGAAAGCGTCCCTCCCTAACCCCGTTCTGGCCCAAAAATCCAAGAAGACACGCTGGCGGCACGATCACACTACTAGGAAAAGTCTTATCAATGGCACATTTTTTCATATCAGTGGCGCATGGGCCATGCGCCACTATCATCACACCAATTATAATATTTATTATTGGCGATTATGGGGATGCGCCACGGATAAGACGGCTCCTAGATTTCTAGGAGAAAACGTTACCGTGGTGTAGGAACTAACTAGTACATAATTGGATAGTTGCAGTATGTAGCGTATGAATTACAACATAATATTAATGTATAATTTCACCACAAAATAAAGTACGGTGCAGAGATTTTCTCTATTGCGGCCGCTTGCGTCCGAATAAAAGGGAGGAGAACTGCACGGGACAAAGAGAAGAAACCAACAGTAGTCAGCACAAAGCAACGTTTACGAACGAAATGGACCGGGGCTGCCTACGAGCGGCACCCTGACAAAACAATCCCCCTCAACACGATTCACAAAAAAAGCATCATCGCCAAGGGAAGGGAGGAGATGCCCAAGTGGTATTGCAGATGGCCCCGGTCTAGTATCAAGACGCTGGTTGGACCCGGACGCTCTTCGGAGTTGTAGAGATCCCCTGGATGCCTGAAAGCGTCCCTCCCTAACCCCGTTCTGGCCCAAAAATCCAAGAATACACACTCGCGCCACGATCACACTACTAGGAAAAATCTTATCAATGGCACACTTTTTCATATCAGTGGCGCATGGGCCATGCGCCACTATCATTACACCAATTATAATATTTATTATTGGCGAATATGGGGATGTGCCACGGATAAGACCACTTTTCTGTGGCGCATGAGTGTATGGGGTGCAACTTGTAGAGATTTCAAATTTGTTAAAAAAGCGGGATATGGAAAGTTATCTATAGAACATGGGGGTATGGTGCACCACTGATAACATTTTGAAATTTCAAAAAAAAAGCGGGATCTGCATCTAGCGCCGCTGGTGTCACCTTCGCCTCGCCGCTATCGCCTCATCATCGTGTCCTCGCCGCGGCCTTCACCTACCACTGCGGGGAGGTGAGGGAGGCCGTGGATGCTTCCGTAGGAGGCACTGGGACCGAGTACAAGGATGACGAGCTTGAGGCAGGTTCGAGGAGAAGCTCGAGGACGGCACGGCAGCCAGCGACCAGAGCGAGGAGAAGTTGAGGTGGAGTAGAAGGAGAAGGGTAAATGGAGGATAAGGGAAGGAGAAGGAGAAGGAGAGGAAATGATAAGGATACAAAGACAAGGGGAGGCGAATGAGAGGAGAAGTGGAAGGGAACGAAAAGGAGAAGGAGAGCATAGGAGAACGAGAGGAGATGGCAGGATTAGATTTCAAAATAACCAATGGTTATCCGTGGTGCACCACCAAAGGGTGCGCCACATGTAAGTGTGAGGGTTTTCGTGGCCGCATCTACTCTCGGATGCATAACCCGTAGAGAGCATGGTTTTTCACTTCCATGTTAGCTCGCGAAGGGAACCACGAACCGGTGGGTGTGGAGCGACTATCTCCCTCAAGATGCATCTCACAAAGAGCATTTCGGAACACAGCCTTTGACGCGCTGCCCAATGAACAAGGTGCGGCCCACCGTTCGATGACCCAGGGAAGGAAAGGGCACACCAGAAAACCGCGTCGGGGAATCCGGGCGGCGGGTGACATGGATATGCCCAACGGGTACCCGATGTTATCTTACCTAGTCCAGCCCGACGGAAGGCCCTCTCGACGACCTGCCAGGGACCATGATGCCTATGACGTTTCAGCTGCTATGAAGCCCATATGGCCATGGACTCCCAAGCGCACAAGACAAGGAAATCTCAAGACTAGAGTTTAAATACAACTTGTAACCAAATCGTATTGGCACCCGAGACCTAGCCTCTCCATATATAATGGCTAGGAGGGTCCAACGAGGAGGAAAGATTACGATACAATAGATCTAGAGATCTAGACCCTCAACTCACCTCATACGCACCTCTCACCGCATACACACCTCTACGCCAGATTGCATCTGCGCATCCCTGTAACTTTCGGTTCCGCCGTAATCCAGAGCAGACAAGCAGGAGTAGGGTTTTTCCTCCGGAGGGCCTGAACCTGGGTAAACTTTGAGACCCTGTATTGCTTGTTTGCTAACCGTTTCACGATCTCCAGCATCCCCTCTTCTCCAAAACCCAAGTTCATAACAATGGGCATTGACGAGATTAAACCTCGCCAGCGGGACCTCCTCCCTATTGTGCATCCCACGGACAAAAAGAATTAGGACGACGTGGATAGAAGAATCGCCTGAAGGTTTTATGCGTTATTATTTGCTCCGATATTTCTATAATTGCTAAAGTACCGTATGAATTATGAGTTGGTGTTTTATTCATCCAATAGAGATATGATAAAGGTAAATATTGCAAGGACATGTATTGTGTTCACATTATTTTGACATGTAAACACCAAGACAATGTTACCAGAGTACTAGGTGAGATGGCGATAGATCATGCTGGTGTGAACATTCATGGATATCTTGTAGGCGTTATGATGATGGTGAGAGATCATGCGAGGTCCATTCATTCATTGAAGGAGTTGGATGTACATGAGAATGATTCATATGATTTGAGCTTCCAAGTCCATTACTTTTGGTGAGCTGTCGTGCATGGTAACAGTTTATCTGACTTTAATACGCGTACTTGTTGGCCAGCAATAAAGAGTTGCAACGAATAGGACCCATAATACTCATCGTTTGGAATTAACTAGTGTACTAGTGGTATTTATCTATCTATTATATAATAAAAGTAATATTCAGATGTCTAATAGAGCCACCACATTATTCCACATCATTAGAATTATTATGATATTTGGATCTAAAATTTATGGACAAAATTTAATAAATATTAATGGTTACGTAACAGTGTAATCTGTTTGACATGTGGTTGATCGACACGTCATAACCTTTAGAGAATCTCCCGTTCGATAGACACAAATCCAAATAAGTGTAGTTGTATATGCTCATATGGTGACATGGTTGTATAGTTGTATATACTCGTATGCTTTTTTCACAAATAAGTGTAGTTCTAGTTGTTATCATAAAATTTGGTTACTTTTCTAAAAATCTAGAAAACATGTTCGTACGTTCACCGGGAGGAAAACCGACATAACCCATAGTTTTTTAGGAAACCGATCAAGCATCTAGCCAATGGAAGTCTAACGGAACCAGAAAGATAAAGTCACTTTTCTACTTTGCTATTTGCATAATAATATATGTGTTACAACACTTAGAAACATCACCAACAAAAAATTCAACATCGCCGATTTTTTTTGAACGGATGGGGCCCAAAGGCCCTGAAAGTATCATTTAGTCACCGCGGCAGTACAAGTTTACAGTGATGCACTTGACAAACTAGGGAAGTAAAGATAAGTCCTCCACTTTTACTAACAGGACCCTAGAATAAAAAAAGTGAAAGTAATCAGGTCCCGGGTCTTCTCTGCCGCTGCTGCTAGACCGTCGAGGCTGGGCACCTGTGCTCACTACTAGGAAAACGCCTGTTTATGGCGCACATGAAATGGCCATCCGTGGCGCACCAGCAGTGCGCCACTAGCCTCGCGCTGCGGCTATCTCCTTGTGTCGAGATAGGCGTAGCGCACCTGCTAGTGCGCCACGGCTAGGAGGGCAGGTGCGCTACACGTTGGATCTTCTGTGCACCACTAAGCTTCCCAGGTGCGCTTTAGCTGTAGTGCGCCACAAAAGCTATGTCATGTGCGCCACGGGCGTTTTATTTTTATTTTTTTAATTTCAGAGCCAGATGATATACAATACGAATTGTATACAATATTATAGACAGATATACACACAGAGATACAAGATATACAATTATATATATATAAATACACAATTTGCAAAACAAGATTGAAACAAATACATATAGATAAGTCTCATACATGAATACATAGTATAAGTTACATTGTTTCGATCAAGTTACAAAGTAGTTGGTGACATGCGAATACATGTGTCTCGAACAAGTTAGAGCTCGAAGCTCGCCTAAACATCTAAACTAGCTAGACACAAACGCGGGATAAACAACCAAAGACGATAAGCATCACCGCGACGAAGGTGTAGGTCTTCATCCGGTTCCTTGTTCTAACTCCCGCTAGATAGCGCGTGTATCTAGCTTCAGACTCCGCCATAGTGTTGTACCCTTTGTAGCTATTGCCGCTGAAACGGTGCACCTGTCTCCGGCAGTCTTCCCAATCATCGTAGACTCCCGGAACCCGTCCCTTGTATACGACATACCACGTTATCTACAAGTTGACAATAATAATTAACCGGTGATAAAAAAACATGTATAATTAAAGTCGCATATGAAGATACACTTATAGAAAGTACTCACAACTCAAAAAGACCAAAGTAACTCAAAAATCATGCCTCATATATAACTAGGTTGTTGGACACATGAATATGCTATGATGGAACTGTACGCCAAGTAGGATGCACAAGACCTGGACTTGTGCATAGCACAAGGCGTACAATCCCGTCGCAGCACATTCACATATATAGTATGCCACGACATTTCAATCATCGGCATTCTCGAAAAATACCAAAGTAACTCAAAAAGCATGCCTCATATATAACTAGCTAGGTCGTTGGACACAGGAATATGCTATGATGGAACTGTAAGACAAGTAGGATGCACAACATCTGGACTTGTGCATAACACAAGGCTTACAATCCCACCACAGCACATTCACATATATAGTGTGTCACGACATTTCAATCATTGACATTATTTTCGAAAAAGACCAAAGTAACTCGAAAAGAATGCCTTATATATATAAATAGGTCGTTGGACACATGAATATGCTACGACGGAACAATTAGCCAAGTAGGATGCACAACACCTGAACTTGCGCATATCACAAGGCTAACTATCCCGTCGTAGCACATTCACATATATAGTGTGCCACGACATTTCAATCATTGGCATTACTCTCGAAAAAGACCAAAGAAACTTAAAAAGAATGCCTCATATATATATATATATATACATAGGTCATTGGACACATGAATATGCTACGACGGAACCGTGAGCCAAGTAGGATGCACAAGACCTGGACTTGTGCATATCACAAGGCTCACAATCCCGTCGTAGCACATTCACATATATAGTGTGCCACAACATTTCAATCATCGGCATTTTCGAAAAAAGACTAATAAAGTAAGGAAAAAAGAAGGACCCAAGTGAGCAAAGGACCAAAGAGTAAGCAAAAAAACCAATCATTGACTGATATATAATAATATGCAAAAGAAGTAAGCGATGATTCGTAAACCTAATAAGTTAAGTAGTAGCATGTACAGTAGTCCACACACACACAAAGGTCATCTATAGTTTGGAACTACAACTAGGCCAACATCAAGCCTTCTGGCTCGGCTTAGGGAACGGGAGGACGCATTGTCTCCTCATGAACTTCCTATAGTCACCCTGTATCTCTAGGATATCTTCTATGTCACAGTTATTCGGGATATTTCCTCCGTAGAAGATCCCCCCCCCCCCGAAGTCATGACATCACGAAAGATGATTGCCCCAAACTGCTGCTGGATGCGATACATCTCTTGTCCAATATCTGAATCAGTGATCTTGGCCTTGGCTTCAGCCCACTGTTTGAGATGATCTGGCAGCATAGAATTCTGCTCGTCCAGTAGGAACGCCCTCATGTGATGGAGTGCGTAGTAGGCTTCCTTCTTACTGCTTTCTGGCTGCTTCATGCAGGGGAACTCCGTTACGTGGTTGAAGACGTGCCTGCCGAACTTGACCTTCGTACGCACGAAGGTGGTGCCTTTCGTCGAGGCATAGCCAGTGAGAGCACCATCCAGAACTTCCTTGATCTTGTTGTAGTTTTTCTTCTTTTCTAGACTCCCCGAGTCGAAATACGTGGCGTGCGAATGCTTCGGCGATAAGGAGATGAGCGTGCAGTGTTCATCTCTGCGCAAAAAAATCAAATGGAATGTGTTTGAAAGAGAATGATGATAATCTAATAAAGCCAATCAACGGTGGCGAGTGAATAACGACTTACTCGGGAAAGTAAGGCACGAGAATGTATTCCTTTGTCTTGTTTGCCACGAAGATTCTTTTTAGGTACGAGGCCACGATACGTCATTCAGCGGGGGAACCCAAGAAGCCGTCACGCATGTAGTAGGGGTCCACTATAGCGATGCCCGATGTGTTCTCTCTAATGATCTGCATGGCCAGGCTGAGAGAAAACGGGCGGACCATGGTATAGTGCAGCGGGTATAGATGGAACATATTGAAGATGTCGTCAAACCGCAGGAAGAACAGATCCGCAGGGGCATTGTCAACGAAGCCCAAGCCTGGTGGCACCTTAACCACGAATATCGGTGCAAGGTATCTTTCTCCACCAGAAGGCGTCTCTCTATCGTGAGCACACCATCATGCACACTCTGCAGTTCCGAACTGGCGAGCCTCCGCAAATTCTTAGGTAGCATGGGCTCACCCGCCTGGTGGCAAATGCGAGGAGATGCGAAATCTCGTTCTCGTCATTTTGGTATATTATACGATTTTTTTCGATATCGTATGCAAAAGTTACGGCCTTTTTACCATGGCATGACTTTTTTTTGCAAATAAAGTCGAAACTCATGTTTGTTAATTTTACTATAAGCTATACCACATTACCTACCTAAATATGAAAGGATTTAATTTTTTGAAGTGTTTACCATTTTCTTTTATTTTTTGCAAATCCTAAAAAGGCGATCCACAGGGTGGGGGGGTGGAGTTGGTGCAGGATAGTTAGGCGTAGGGCACTAGGGCAAGGTGTCCTACTAGTAAGTTTATACATCCGTGCCGCACATGCCATAGTATGCCACGGATGTGTCTGGCCGTTTCACAGCAGAGAGGGGCATGCGCTTAGGCGTAGCGCATCCCCTCCATGTGCGCCACGGTTGACACTAACAACCGTAGAGCACCTACCCTATGTGCGCTACGGATGTCTGGCGTGTGGCCAACAGGGCCCTGGCCCACACATATCTGTGGCGCACTATGGTCATGTGCGCCACGGTTGTTCTAGTTACTAGTAGGGCACTGTCCATAGGTGAGCCGCGCCTGTTTTAGCCGTGGGGCATTTCAACCATGTGAGCCAGAGATGTGCTGATTACCTATAGCCATTTTCCTAGTAGTGTTGAAATGGCGCTCATGCAGGGGAGGAAGAAGATATAGTCGGGACTAAATAGTCCCGGTTTGTAACCTGAACCAGGACTAAAGGATCATCTTTAGTCCTGGTTCGTGTAACAAACCAGGACTCAATGTTCTGGCGTCGGTACCAACCTTCCTCTAGGACATTAGTCCCGGTTTATTAAATGAACCGGGACTATAGATCGTGTTCGAACCGGGACTAGTGACGGCCGGGTCCTGCGGCCGTTTATAGCCATTGGGAAAGGGGCATTAGTCCCAGTTTGTAGCAGAACTGGGACTAATGCTCTGGACCAAAGGCCAGTTTTCTACTAGTAATTATGTATTGTTTTTCTTATATATCTTATGTGGTTAATATTATCTCGCTGGCCTCTTGTGTGGTTAGCAAAAAGTATGATAAGAACGGATGCTACGTGATAGTGTACTATGTGGCCTCCTTCACACCGCTACTGACTCGGTGAGCCTAGTAATTTTGTCTATAAATACCAATCGACATCTTTGGTCATGAACCAGAAACCAACCAAGCAGCTATAACCTTCCCTGCAAAGATCTACAACACACACACACACACGTACTCTCATCCCATCAAGATGTCGACACAAACAGTGAAGCTTGGTCTGTTTGGTGGGTCACATGGTGCGCTCCATGACATCACTGAAGAGATGACGCTGGCTCCCGCAAGCCTCAAGATGTTGGAGATTTGGAACACATCCGGCGAGAATGGCATCATCAATGCCATAAGATTCACCTGCGTCGATGAAGAAAACAAGAAGTTCACACTAGGTCAATGGGGCACCGCGCTTCCTAGCAGTACGCTGAAGGTACTAACTAGTATTTTATTTTAGCACAAAGTACGTACATATGAGTATATATTAGAAAGATTGATGATTACATATCTTTTCTCTATCATACATAATTATTTTTCATTACTCGCTGAATTTGTTTCCATTTGTGTGTATATTACATATAATTTCTCTTGATCACACATGTAGATCATCGACATGACTAACGTGCATATGACTAAGCTCTCTGGCTACACCGATGGTGGATACATCACCTCGCTCTCCTTTGTAATCACCGATGCCACGAAAAACTATGGCCCATTCGGGAAAGCACAACCTGGAGATGACACTCCTTTCTGCATCCCACTCATGAGTGGATCCATCGTTGCCTTCTGCGCCAAAGCCGACGACTGCCTCAGCGCCATTGGTGTCTATGTCAAGCCTTGATCCATCCCATACATCTATATGTGTGCTAGCTAACTAGCCTATCCTGGATATTATTATGGGTGTTCATGTTTCATGGTAAATAAGTCCTGGGTTAGCATGCTAGCTGGAGTGGATGGATGGATCCTCTTCCATGTGTGCTTTATCCTGCGTTGTCCAATGTTATGCATATGATCCTTGTTGTATTGTATATCCTTGTAATTGTAATGAATAAATTATTGGAAACAAAGTATTTTACGAATAACATGATATCTTGCTTGCTTGATTACAATTTATGTATGTTATATATAGCTCTATCTTGTCATCAACTTCTGGTATACTAAGTAATTTATTTTCAGAACCTTCGAATTGTGTGTGTATATGTGTGTGTGTGTTAGTGAGGGAGAGTTTAGAGAAGGGAGGAGGCGTGGCAAGCTAGGCCATAAGTTTAAATTAAACCCTGATTTGAAAACAATTTTCATCTAGGTTCTCTAGTTCTTAGTAATAGATTAGTGAGTGGAGAGAAATGGAACCAGCGTAAATATGATGGCCAAATAATCTCTGAATTATCATACTCCTTATCATCTACAACATGTAGTTATTGTTCGCGAGACAGCACGAGAAAGGGGAGGCCCTATGTGTCACTCCGCATTTATTAACATCATTTTCCCTTACTTATGACCACCATGGGATTAGGGCTAAACAAATCCTAAACCTCCGTCTCACATAAGAAATAAGCATTAATCATTGTGCTTCCAAATCCTTACTATGTATCCCACATGCAATAAGTGGTTGTTGTGGAAAATGGTTAAAGGCAATGACATCCTTTTCCCAAATGATGTTAGGTTCTTTACTTTTTAGGTGCCGCACCCTAGGAGAAGGACCATCGGGATGTCCTCACCAAGCCATATTGTCCCTACGGCTCCTAGATTTCTAGGAGAAAACGTTACCGTGGTGTAGGAACTAACTAGAACATAATTGTCTAGTTGCAGTATGTAGCGTATGAATTACAACATAATATTAATGTACAATTTCTCCACAAAATAAAGCACGGTGCAGAGATTTTCTCTATTGCGGCCGCTTGCGTCCGAATAAAAGGGAGGAGAACTGCAGGGGACAAAGAGAAGAAACCAACAGTAGTCAGCACAAAGCAACATTTACGAACGAAATGGACCGGGGCTGCCTTCGAACGGCACCCTGACAAAACAATCCCCCTCAACACGATTCACACAAAAAGCATCATCACCAAGAGAAGGGAGGAGATGCCCACGTGGCATCGCTGATGGCCCCGGTCTAGTATGAAGACGCTAGTTGGACCCGGACGCTCTTCGGAGTAGTAGAGATCCCCCGGATGCCTGAAAGCGTCCCTCCCTAACCCCGTTCTGGCCCAAAAATGCAAGAAGACACGCTGGCGGCACGATCACACTACTAGGAAAAGTCTTATCAATGGCACATTTTTTCATATCAGTGGCGCATGGGCCATGCGCCACTATCATCACACCAATTATAATATTTATTATTGGCGATTATGGGGATGCGCCACGGATAAGACGGCTCCTAGATTTCTAGGAGAAAACGTTACCGTGGTGTAGGAACTAACTAGTACATAATTGGATAGTTGCAGTATGTAGCGTATGAATTACAACATAATATTAATGTATAATTTCACCACAAAATAAAGTACGGTGCAGAGATTTTCTCTATTGCGGCCGCTTGCGTCCGAATAAAAGGGAGGAGAACTGCACGGGACAAAGAGAAGAAACCAACAGTAGTCAGCACAAAGCAACGTTTACGAACGAAATGGACCGGGGCTGCCTACGAGCGGCACCCTGACAAAACAATCCCCCTCAACACGATTCACACAAAAAGCATCATCGCCAAGGGAAGGGAGGAGATGCCCAAGTGGTATTGCAGATGGCCCCGGTCTAGTATCAAGACGCTGGTTGGACCCGGACGCTCTTCGGAGTTGTAGAGATCCCCTGGATGCCTGAAAGCGTCCCTCCCTAACCCCGTTCTGGCCCAAAAATCCAAGAATACACACTGGCGCCACGATCACACTACTAGGAAAAATCTTATCAATGGCACACTTTTTCATATCAGTGGCGCATGGGCCATGCGCCACTATCATTACACCAATTATAATATTTATTATTGGCGAATATGGGGATGTGCCACGGATAAGACCACTTTTCTGTGGCGCATGAGTGTATGGGGTGCAACTTGTAGAGATTTCAAATTTGTTAAAAAAGCGGGATATGGAAAGTTATCTATAGAACATGGGGGTATGGTGCACCACTGATAACATTTTGAAATTTCAAAAAAAAAGCGGGATCTGCATCTAGCGCCGCTGGTGTCACCTTCGCCTCGCCGCTATCGCCTCATCATCGTGTCCTCGCTGCGGCCTTCACCTACCACTGCGGGGAGGTGAGGGAGGCCGTGGATGCTTCCGTAGGAGGCACTGGGACCGAGTACAAGGATGACGAGCTTGAGGCAGGTTCGAGGAGAAGCTCGAGGACGGCACGGCAGCCAGCGACCAGAGCGAGGAGAAGTTGAGGTGGAGTAGAAGGAGAAGGGTAAATGGAGGATAAGGGAAGGAGAAGGAGAGGAAATGATAAGGATACAGAGACAAGGGGAGGCGAATGAGGAGGAGAATGAGAGGAGAAGTGGAAGGGAACGAAAAGGAGAAGGAGAGCATAGGAGAACGAGAGGAGATGGCAGGTTTAGATTTCAAAATAACCAATGGTTATCCGTGGTGCACCACCAAAGGGTGCGCCACATGTAAGTGTGAGGGTTTTCGTGGCCGCATCTACTCTCGGATGCATAACCCGTAGAGAGCATGGTTTTTCACTTCCATGTTAGCTCGCGAAGGGAACCACGAACCGGTGGGTGTGGAGCGACTATCTCCCTCAAGATGCATCTCACAAAGAGCATTTCGGAACACAGCCTTTGACGCGCTGCCCAATGAACAAGGTGCGGCCCACCGTTCGATGACCCAGGGAAGGAAAGGGCACACCAGAAAACCGCGTCGGGGAATCCGGGCGGCGGGTGACATGGATATGCCCAACGGGTACCCGATGTTATCTTACCTAGTCCAGCCCGACGGAAGGCCCTCTCGACGACCTGCCAGGGACCATGATGCCTATGACGTTTCAGCTGCTATGAAGCCCATATGGCCATGGACTCCCAAGCGCACAAGACAAGGAAATCTCAAGACTAGAGTTTAAATACAACTTGTAACCAAATCGTATTGGCACCCGAGACCTAGCCTCTCCATATATAATGGCTAGGAGGGTCCAACGAGGAGGAAAGATTACGATACAATAGATCTAGAGATCTAGACCCTCAACTCACCTCATACGCACCTCTCACCGCATACACACCTCTACGCCAGATTGCATCTGCGCATCCCTGTAACTTTCGGTTCCGCCGTAATCCAGAGCAGACAAGCAGGAGTAGGGTTTTTCCTCCGGAGGGCCTGAACCTATGTAAACTTTGAGACCCTGTATTGCTTGTTTGCTAACCGTTTCACGATCTCCAGCATCCCCTCTTCTCCAAACCCAAGTTCATAACAATGGGCATTGACGAGATTAAACCTCGCCAGCGGGACCTCCTCCCTATTGTGCATCCCACGGACAAAAAGAATTAGGACGACGTGGATAGAAGAATCGCCTGAAGGTTTTATGCGTTATTATTTGCTCCGATATTTCTATAATTGCTAAAGTACCGTATGAATTATGAGTTGGTGTTTTATTCATCCAATAGAGATATGATAAAGGTAAATATTGCAAGGACATGTATTGTGTTCACATTATTTTGACATGTAAACACCAAGACAATGTTACCAGAGTACTAGGTGAGATGGCGATAGATCATGCTGGTGTGAACATTCATGGATATCTTGTAGGCGTTATGATGATGGTGAGAGATCATGCGAGGTCCATTCATTCATTGAAGGAGTTGGATGTACATGAGAATGATTCATATGATTTGAGCTTCCAAGTCCATTACTTTTGGTGAGCTGTCGTGCATGGTAACAGTTTATCTGACTTTAATACGCGTACTTGTTGGCCAGCAATAAAGAGTTGCAACGAATAGGACCCATAATACTCATCGTTTGGAATTAACTAGTGTACTAGTGGTATTTATCTATCTATTATATAATAAAAGTAATATTCAGATGTCTAATAGAGCCACCACATTATTCCACATCATTAGAATTATTATGATATTTGGATCTAAAATTTATGGACAAAATTTAATAAATATTAATGGTTACGTAACAGTGTAATCTGTTTGACATGTGGTTGATCGACACGTCATAACCTTTAGAGAATCTCCCGTACGATAGACACAAATCCAAATAAGTGTAGTTGTATATGCTCATATGGTGACATGGTTGTATAGTTGTATATACTCGTATGCTTTTTTCACAAATAAGTGTAGTTCTAGTTGTTATCATAAAATTTGGTTACTTTTCTAAAAATCTAGAAAACATGTTCGTACGTTCACCGGGAGGAAAACCGACATAACCCATAGTTTTTTAGGAAACCGATCAAGCATCTAGCCAATGGAAGTCTAACGGAACCACAAAGATAAAGTCACTTTTCTACTTTGCTATTTGCATAATAATATATGTGTTACAACACTTAGAAACATCACCAACAAAAAATTCAACATCGCCGATTTTTTTTGAACGGATGGGGCCCAAAGGCCCTGAAAGTATCATTTAGTCACCGCGGCAGTACAAGTTTACAGTGAGGCACTTGAAAAACTAGGGAAGTAAAGATAAGTCCTCCACTTTTACTAACAGGACCCTAGAATAAAAAAAGTGAAAGTAATTAGGTCCCGGGTCTTCTCTGCCGCTGCTGCTAGACCGTCGAGGCTGGGCACCTGTGCTCACTACTAGGAAAACGCCTGTTTATGGCGCACATGAAATGTCCATCCGTGGCGCACCAGCAGTGCGCCACTAGCCTCGCACTGCGGCTATCTCCTTGTGTCGAGATAGGCGTAGCGCACCTGCTAGTGCGCCACGGCTAGGAGGGCAGGTGCGCTACGCGTTGGATCTTCTGTGCACCACTAAGCTTCCCAGGTGCGCTTTAGCTGTAGTGCGCCACAAAAGCTATGTCATGTGCGCCACGGGCGTTTTATTTTTATTTTTTTAATTTCAGAGCCAGATGATATACAATACGAATTGTATACAATATTATAGACAGATATACACACAGAGATACAAGATATACAATTATATATATATAAATACACAATTTGCAAAACAAGATTGAAACAAATACATATAGATAAGTCTCATACATGAATACATAGTATAAGTTACATTGTTTCGATCAAGTTACAAAGTAGTTGGTGACATGCGAATACATGTGTCTCGAACAAGTTAGAGCTCGAAGCTCGCCTAAACATCTAAACTAGCTAGACACAAACGCGGGATAAACAACCAAAGACGATAAGCATCACCGCGACGAAGGTGTAGGTCTTCATCCGGTTCCTTGTTCTAACTCCCGCTAGATAGCGCGTGTATCTAGCTTCAGACTCCGCCATAGTGTTGTACCCTTTGTAGCTATTGCCGCTGAAACGGTGCACCTGTCTCCGGCAGTCTTCCCAATCATCGTAGACTCCCGGAACCCGTCCCTTGTATACGACATACCACGTTATCTACAAGTTGACAATAATAATTAACCGGTGATAAAAAAACATGTATAATTAAAGTCGCATATGAAGATACACTTATAGAAAGTACTCACAACTCAAAAAGACCAAAGTAACTCAAAAATCATGCCTCATATATAACTAGGTTGTTGGACACATGAATATGCTATGATGGAACTGTACGCCAAGTAGGATGCACAAGACCTGGACTTGTGCATAGCACAAGGCGTACAATCCCGTCGCAGCACATTCACATATATAGTATGCCACGACATTTCAATCATCGGCATTCTCGAAAAATACCAAAGTAACTCAAAAAGCATGCCTCATATATAACTAGCTAGGTCGTTGGACACAGGAATATGCTATGATGGAACTGTAAGACAAGTAGGATGCACAACATCTGGACTTGTGCATAACACAAGGCTTACAATCCCACCACAGCACATTCACATATATAGTGTGTCACGACATTTCAATCATTGACATTATTTTCGAAAAAGACCAAAGTAACTCGAAAAGAATGCCTTATATATATATAAATAGGTCGTTGGACACAGGAATATGCTACGACGGAACAGTTAGCCAAGTAGGATGCACAACACCTGAGCTTGTGCATATCACAAGGGTAACTATCCCGTCGTAGCACATTCACATATATAGTGTGCCACGACATTTCAATCATTGGCATTACTCTCGAAAAAGACCAAAGAAACTTAAAAAGAATGGCTCATATATATATATATATATATATATATACATAGGTCATTGGACACATGAATATGCTACGACGGAACCGTGAGCCAAGTAGGATGCACAAGACCTGGACTTGTGCATATCACAAGGCTCACAATCCCGTCGTAGCACATTCACATATATAGTGTGCCACAACATTTCAATCATCGGCATTCTCGAAAAAAGACTAATAAAGTAAGGAAAAAAGAAGGACCCAAGTGAGCAAAGGACCAAAGAGTAAGCAAAAAAACCAATCATTGACTGATATATAATAATATGCAAAAGAAGTAAGCGATGATTCGTAAACCTAATAAGTTAAGTAGTAGCATGTACAGTAGTCCACACACACACAAAGGTCATCTATAGTTTGGAACTACAACTAGGCCAACATCAAGCCTTCTGGCTCGGCTTAGGGAACGGGAGGACGCATTGTCTCCTCATGAACTTCCTATAGTCACCCTGTATCTCTAGGATATCTTCTATGTCACAGTTATTCGGGATATTTCCTCCGTAGAAGATCCCCCCCCCCCCCCCGAAGTCATGACATCACGAAAGATGATTGCCCCAAACTGCTGCTGGATGCGATACATCTCTTGTCCAATATCTGAATCAGTGATTTTGGCCTTGGCTTCAGCCCACTGTTTGAGATGATCTGGCAGCGTAGAATTCTGCTCGTCCAGTAGGAACGCCCTCATGTGATGGAGTGCGTAGTAGGCTTCCTTCTTACTGCTTTCTGGCTGCTTCATGCAGGGGAAGTCCGTTACGTGGTTGAAGACGTGCCTGCCGAACTTGACCTTCGTACGCACGAAGGTGGTGCCTTTCGTCGAGGCATAGCCAGTGAGAGCACCATCCAGAACTTCCTTGATCTTGTTGTAGTTTTTCTTCTTTTCTAGACTCCCCGAGTCGAAATACGTGGCGTGCGAATGCTTCGGCGATAAGGAGATGAGCGTGCAGTGTTCATCTCTGCGCAAAAAAATCAAATGGAATGTGTTTGAAAGAGAATGATGATAATCTAATAAAGCCAATCAACGGTGGCGAGTGAATAACGACTTACTCGGGAAAGTAAGGCACGAGAATGTATTCCTTTGTCTTGTTTGCCACGAAGATTCTTTTTAGGTACGAGGCCACGATACGTCATTCAGCGGGGGAACCCAAGAAGCCGTCACGCATGTAGTAGGGGTCCACTATAGCGATGCCCGATGTGTTCTCTCTAATGATCTGCATGGCCAGGCTGAGAGAAAACGGGCGGACCATGGTATAGTGCAGCGGGTATAGATGGAACATATTGAAGATGTCGTCAAACCGCAGGAAGAACAGATCCGCAGGGGCATTGTCAACGAAGCCCAAGCCTGGTGGCACCTTAACCACGAATATCGGTGCAAGGTATCTTTCTCCACCAGAAGGCGTCTCTCTATCGTGAGCACACCATCATGCACACTCTGCAGTTCCGAACTGGCGAGCCTCCGCAAATTCTTAGGTAGCATGGGCTCACCCGCCTGGTGGCAAATGCGAGGAGATGCGAAATCTCGTTCTCGTCATTTTGGTATATTATACGATTTTTTTCGATATCGTATGCAAAAGTTACGGCCTTTTTACCACGGCATGACTTTTTTTTGCAAATAAAGTCGAAACTCATGTTTGTTAATTTTACTATAAGCTATACCACATTACCTACCTAAATATGAAAGGATTTAATTTTTTGAAGTGTTTACCATTTTCTTTTATTTTTTGCAAATCCTAAAAAGGCGATCCACAGGGTGGGGGGGTGGAGTTGGTGCAGGATAGTTAGGCGTAGGGCACTAGGGCAAGGTGTCCTACTAGTAAGTTTATACATCCGTGCCGCACATGCCATAGTACGCCACGGATGTGTCTGGCCGTTTCACAGCAGAGAGGGGCATGCGCTTAGGCGTAGCGCATCCCCTCCATGTGCGCCACGGTTGACACTAACAACCGTAGAGCACCTACCCTATGTGCGCTACGGATGTCTGGCGTGTGGCCAACAGGGCCCTGGCCCACACATATCTGTGGCGCACTATGGTCATGTGCGCCACGGTTGTTCTAGTTACTAGTAGGGCACTGTCCATAGGTGAGCCGCGCCTGTTTTAGCCGTGGGGCATTTCAACCATGTGAGCCAGAGATGTGCTGATTACCTATAGCCATTTTCCTAGTAGTGTTGAAATGGCGCTCATGCAGGGGAGGAAGAAGATATAGTTGGGACTAAATAGTCCCGGTTTGTAACCTGAACCAGGACTAAAGGATCATCTTTAGTCCTGATTCGTGTAACAAACCAGGACTCAATGTTCTGGCGTCGGTACCAACCTTCCTCTAGGACATTAGTCCCGGTTTATTAAATGAACCGGGACTATAGATCGTGTTCGAACCGGGACTAGTGACGGCCGGGTCCTGCGGCCGTTTATAGCCATTGGGAAAGGGGCATTAGTCCCAGTTTGTAGCAGAACTGGGACTAATGCTCTGGACCAAAGGCCAGTTTTCTACTAGTAATTATGTATTGTTTTTCTTATATATCTTATGTGGTTAATATTATCTCGCTGGCCTCTTGTGTGGTTAGCAAAAAGTATGATAAGAACGGATGCTACGTGATAGTGTACTATGTGGCCTCCTTCACACCGCTACTGACTCGGTGAGCCTAGTAATTTTGTCTATAAATACCAATCGACATCTTTGGTCATGAACCAGAAACCAACCAAGCAGCTATAACCTTCCCTGCAAAGATCTACAACACACACACACACGTACTCTCATCCCATCAAGATGTCGACACAAACAGTGAAGCTTGGTCTGTTTGGTGGGTCACATGGTGCGCTCCATGACATCACTGAAGAGATGACGCTGGCTCCCGCAAGCCTCAAGATGTTGGAGATTTGGAACACATCCGGCGAGAATGGCATCATCAATGCCATAAGATTCACCTGCGTCGATGAAGAAAACAAGAAGTTCACACTAGGTCAATGGGGCACCGCGCTTCCTAGCAGTACGCTGAAGGTACTAACTAGTATTTTATTTTAGCACAAAGTACGTACATATGAGTATATATTAGAAAGATTGATGATTACATATCTTTTCTCTATCATACATAATTATTTTTCATTACTCGCTGAATTTGTTTCCATTTGTGTGTATATTACATATAATTTCTCTTGATCACACATGTAGATCATCGACATGACTAACGTGCATATGACTAAGCTCTCTGGCTACACCGATGGTGGATACATCACCTCGCTCTCCTTTGTAATCACCGATGCCACGAAAAACTATGGCCCATTCGGGAAAGCACAACCTGGAGATGACACTCCTTTCTGCATCCCACTCATGAGTGGATCCATCGTTGCCTTCTGCGCCAAAGCCGACGACTGCCTCAGCGCCATTGGTGTCTATGTCAAGCCTTGATCCATCCCATACATCTATATGTGTGCTAGCTAACTAGCCTATCCTGGATATTATTATGGGTGTTCATGTTTCATGGTAAATAAGTCCTGGGTTAGCATGCTAGCTGGAGTGGATGGATGGATCCTCTTCCATGTGTGCTTTATCCTGCGTTGTCCAATGTTATGCATATGATCCTTGTTGTATTGTATATCCTTGTAATTGTAATGAATAAATTATTGGAAACAAAGTATTTTACGAATAACATGATATCTTGCTTGCTTGATTACAATTTATGTATGTTATATATAGCTCTATATTGTCATCAACTTCTGGTATACTAAGTAATTTATTTTCAGAACCTTCGAATTGTGTGTGTATATGTGTGTGTGTGTTAGTGAGGGAGAGTTTAGAGAAGGGAGGAGGCGTGGCAAGCTAGGCCATAAGTTTAAATTAAACCCTGATTTGAAAACAATTTTCATCTAGGTTCTCTAGTTCTTAGTAATAGATTAGTGAGTGGAGAGAAATGGAACCAGCGTAAATATGATGGCCAAATAATCTCTGAATTATCATACTCCTTATCATCTACAACATGTAGTTATTGTTCGCGAGACAGCACGAGAAAGGGGAGGCCCTATGTGTCACTCCGCATTTATTAACATCATTTTCCCTTACTTATGACCACCATGGGATTAGGGCTAAACAAATCCTAAACCTCCGTCTCACATAAGAAATAAGCATTAATCATTGTGCTTCCAAATCCTTACTATGTATCCCACATGCAATAAGTGGTTGTTGTGGAAAATGGTTAAAGGCAATGACATCCTTTTCCCAAATGATGTTAGGTTCTTTACTTTTTAGGTGCCGCACCCTAGGAGAAGGACCATCGGGATGTCCTCACCAAGCCATATTGTCCCTACGGCTCCTAGATTTCTAGGAGAAAACGTTACCGTGGTGTAGGAACTAACCAGAACATAATTGTCTAGTTGCAGTATGTAGCGTATGAATTACAACATAATATTAATGTACAATTTCTCCACAAAATAAAGCACGGTGCAGAGATTTTCTCTATTGCGGCCGCTTGCGTCCGAATAAAAGGGAGGAGAACTGCAGGGGACAAAGAGAAGAAACCAACAGTAGTCAGCACAAAGCAATGTTTACGAACGAAATGGACCGGGTCTGCCTTCGAGCGGCACCCTGACAAAATAATCCCCCTCAACACGATTCACACAAAAAGCACCATCACCAAGAGAAGGGACGATATGCCCACGTGGCATCGCTGATGGCCCCGGTCTAGTATGAAGACGCTTGTTGGACCCGGACGCTCTTAGGAGTAGTAGAGATCCCCCGGATGCCTGAAAGCGTCCCTCCCTAACCCCGTTCTGGCCCAAAAATCCAAGAAGACACGCTAGCGGCACGATCACACCACTAGGAAAAATCTTATCAATGACACAATTTTTCATATCAGTGGCGCATGGGCCATGCGCCACTATCATCACACCAATTATAATATTTATTATTGGCGACTATGGGGATGCGCCATGGATAAGACGGCTCCTAGATTTCTAGGAGAAAACGTTACCGTGGTGTAGGAACTAACTAGTACAAAATTGGATAGTTGCAGTATGTAGCGTATGAATTACAACATAATATTAATGTATAATTTCACCACAAAATAAAGTACGGTGCAGAGATTTTCTCTATTGCGACCGCTTGCGTCCGAATAAAAGGGAGGAGAACTGCAGGGGACAAAGAGAAGAAACCAACAGTAGTCAGCACAAAGCAACGTTTACGAACAAAATGGACCGGGGCTACCTACGAGCGGCGCCCTGACAAAACAATCCCCCTCAACACGATTCACACAAAAAGCATCATCGCCAAGGGAAGGGAGGAAATGCCCAAGTGGCAACGCAGATGGCCCCGGTTTAGTATCAAGACGCTGGTTGGACCCGGACGCTCTTCGGAGTTGTAGAGATCCCCTGGATGCCTGAAAACGTCCCTCCCTAACCCCGTTCTGGCCCAAAAATCCAAGAAGACACGCTGGCGCCACGATCACACTACTAGGAAAAATCTTATCAATGGCACACTTTTTCATATCAGTGGCGCATGGGCCATGCGCCACTATCATTACACCAATTATAATATTTATTATTGGCGATTATGGGGATGTGCCATGGATAAGACCACTTGTCTGTGGCGCATGAGTGTATGGGGTGCAACTTGTAGAGATTTCAAATTTGTTAAAAAAGCGGGATATGGGAAGTTATCTATAGAACATGGGGGTATGGTGCACCACTTATAACATTTTGAAATTTCAAAAAAAAAGCGAGATCTGCATCTAGCGCCGCTAGTGTCACCTTCGCCTCGCCGCTATCTCCTCATCATCGTGTCCTCGCCGCGGCCTTCACCTACCACTGCGGGGAGGTGAGGGAGGCCGTGGATGCTTCCGTAGGAGGCACTGGGACCGAGTACAAGGATGACGAGCTAGAGGCTGGTTCGAGGAGAAGCTCGAGGACGGCACGGCAGCCAGCGACTAGAGCGAGGAGAAGTTGAGGTGGAGTAGAAGGAGAAGGGTAAATGGAGGATAAGGGAAGGAGAAGGAGAAGGATAGGAAAGGATAAGGATACAGAGACAAGGGGAGGCGAATGAGGAGGAGAATGAGAGGAGAAGTGGAAGGGGAAGAAAAGGAGAAGGAGAGCATAGGAGAACGAGAGGAGATGGCAGGTTTAGATTTCAAAACAACCAATGGTTATCCGTGGTGCACCACCAAAGGGTGCGCCACATGTAAGTATGAGGGTTTTCGTGGCCACATCTACCCTCGGATGCATAACCCGTAGAGGGCGTGGTTTTTCACTTCCATGTTAGCTCGCGAAGGGAACCACGAACCGGTGGGTGTGGAGCGACTATCTCCCTCAAGATGCATCTCACAAAGAGCATTTCAAAACACAGTCGTTGACGCGCTGCCCAATGAACAAGGTGCGGCCCACCGTTCGACGACCCAGGGAAGGAAAGGGCACACTAGAAAACCGCGCCGGGGAATCCGGCCGGCGGGTGACATGGATATGCCCAACGGGTACCCGATGTTATCCTGCCTAGTCCAGCCCGACAGAAGGCCCTCTCGACGACCTGCCAGGGACCATGAAGCCTATGACGTTTCAGCTGCTATGAAGCCCATATGGCCATGGACTCGCAAGCGCACAAGACAAGGAAAGCTCAAGACTAGAGTTTAAATACAACTTGTAACCAAATCGTATTGGCACCCGAGACCTAGCCTCTCCATATATAATGGCTAGGAGGGTCCAACGAGGAGGACAGATTATGATACAATAGATCTAGAGATCTAGACCCTCAACTCACCTCATACGCACCTCTCACCGCATACACACCTCCACGCCAGATTGCATCTGTGCACCCCTGTAACTTTCGGTTCCGACGTAATCAAGAGCAGACAAGCAGGAGTAGGGTTTTTCCTCCCGGGGGCCTGAACCTGGGTAAACTTCAAGACCCTGTATTGCTTGTTTGCTAACCGTTCCACGATCTCCAGCATCCCCTCTTCTCCAAAACCCAAGTTCATAACAATGGGCATTGACGAGATTAAACCTCGTCAATTGACGCCGTCTATGGGAAGCGGGGACACTGATCGTGTGGTCGTGATGGTCCCATCTGAAATGATATATGATTTGTCGGATTTCGAGGAACAGATCTATTTCAATGCTTCGACCTCATCACCATCAACAAGTTCAGCATCGACCTACTCGCATGTGGCCAAATCGGTGACCGTTGGCAAACAGTTAAATCAAGGCCGACCCGTCCGCTCGATTGCAGCATCTGATACTTGAAGATTGAAATTGCTAGCAGTATTGGTTGCGTGCTGTGTGATCCAATCGCAATTACCAAGGTTGGCGGAAGCCACAATCAAGAAAACAAAAAAACTGATTCGTTTAGTTTGACTCGACATAAATCGGCCGGCCTCCACGCTTAGCAATCAAGGTGCTACTTCACGTTCTCACATGGACCGAAAGAAAGAAGCAGCAACGGCTTACATCCAAGGTCGATTCCAAGAAAAATTGGAGACAGTTTCAGTCGGTGTTGATCAGGAGCGATCAAATCAATGTGCGGTAACAAGAATTCAAGCAGGAATCACCACCGGGTTCAAGGGCCTCAAGTTCAAAAAAGGCGCACATCAACTTCGATCCTCCACCGGCAATCAGATCAAATCAGCTTACATGCAAAGAAAGAAAATACAACGTGGCTTATCTTTTTGTTGGAGCAAGGAACACATACCTTCAGAATACGTATGGCTGCATGGATTCTACAGCCGGAAGTGCCAATCACATGCGGACAAAAGAAAGGCATTGATCAAGGTGCCAGCCAAAGTTGGTGTTTGTACATCGATGGATACATGATTTTCAAGACAAGCGAGTCAGCGGTATACTATATTGGTGAATTATCTAACTCTATGGACAGCTAGAAAAAATACTTAGTTGTAATTCTATGCACGGGGCAAATCCGTTGCCGCGTCGACTCTCTCAAGACAAAAATCCGGCGACTCCGCTGCACAACTCCATCAACATCAACTCCATGCCCGGGGGCTGCAGCGACTCCGTCGCGTGACCCGACGAGTCTTTGACACCGCCGACCCTCTGCGGTCTTCGACCGCGGTCGTATTGTCTCCTTCGGATCCTTCGACCCGTTGTGGTCTTCGGCTCCAACGAATAGGGGGCGCCCTCCTCTTCGGCGACCAGCTGCGGCCTTTGGCTCCAGCAACCCTCTGCTGTCTTCGGCTCCGGCGAACTATGTGGTCTTCGGCTGCGGTGAACCCCTGCATTCTTCGAATGCGATGACCCACTGTATTCTTCGATTGCGACAATCTTTGGCTGCAGCAACCCGCTGCCGCTAACTTCTACGACGATCCACTACAATCCTCGACCACGATCCTCCGGTTGCATCGGCTCCCGCGGGCGGCCAATCGCATTGGCTCCCGCGACCCGTCCACCTCATCGACAATCAACAAAGCTAAGTTTCCCACTACTCATAGTTGATTCTTTTATTTTTAGCTCGCACTCGGACACTCGGGGGCTATGCCCTCTTTGAGTAACCTAATGTGCCATCGGCTCCAAGCAATAGAGCACCTCGAACGCGACAGGCGGAGTAGCTAATTCTGTCTGACTGTCGAATCCTTGAACTCCGAGTGCCTCGGTAAGGTACTGAGACTAAGGGTAATCAGGCTAACGAAAAGGCTTAGCATACGCTCAAAAGTGTCGACTCGATCGGCACCAGAATCTTACTGTACAAGACAAAATTCAAATATTCTTTACAAGATACAAGTACTTCACAATTCTTTATGCTTTATGCAGCTTACAAGGATGTTGACTGCGCCTAGCTATTCTATCGAGTCCTCCAACAAGATTCGACAAAACAACTGGCTATGCCATACACCCGCAACCCGAGTAGAGTCACTCCTCGGATGGTTGCATCGCTTGATGCTACGAAGACGGGATGATGGCCACGTACCCGACAAAAGCAACCGCGTCGACTTTATTCGAAACATCGAGTCCTTCCGGCTAATAGTTGCACGACTCCGCTGCGTTGACTCCTGGCTCCTTATGCCTGAGACGCTGACTCGATGCACTTTCAGGTCAGTGGGTTCTCCTCGCATGAGTATCCACTCAAGTCTGCGACTCGACTAGAAACTCAGGGGCTACTCCTATCAGGAGCACTGGTCACGCATCCGATGTACTTCCGGGTCAGCGGCACGCCCACGAGATTGCCAACTACAACTGCATGATACAAAACTCGAGTCTCTGCCCGAGTTTATGACTCCGCCAGACACTCGGGGACTACTCCAAACTGGAGCACTGGTCACGCACATAGGAAGCGTTGGTCGTCATTTGAAAAAATGAAGGCATTCAAGGCATCTGCAAGGTCATTCGAAGAACTTCCGGATCACCGTATTGCACAACCGATAACTATAAGTCTGTACTCGAGTCTATGACTCGAACAGACACTCGGGGGCTACTCCCATAGAGAGCGCTGATAGCTCACCCTATAGTCCATTTTGTTGACTACGTCCATAATGTCGAGTCATTTACAACAACCGAACAAATTCAGCTGACCCGATGAACTTCTGGTTGAAGTTCTTCGCACTCGACACAACTTTCGACTCCGACATCCAAATGCAACGCTCAAGACAACTGAGTCTCCACCCGAAACTTGTTCGGATGAAAGCACTCGAAAGATTCTAGAGTCTCCACTCGAATCTACGATTCGACTGAAACACTCGGGGGGCTACTGACATGGATATGCCCAACGGGTAACCAATGTTAGCCTACCTGGTCCAGCCCGACGGAAGGCCCACTCGACGAACTGCCAGGGAGCATGACGCCTATGAAGTTTCAGCTACTATGAAGCCCATATGGATACGGACTTCCAAGCACACAAGACGAGGAAAGCTCAAGACTAAAGTTTGAATACAACTTGTAACCAAATCGTATTGGCACCCGAGACCTAGCCTCCCCATATATAAAGGCTAGGAGGGTCCAACGAGGAAGACAGATTACGATACAATAGATCTATAGATCTAGACCCTCAACTCACCTCATACGCACCTCTCACCGCATACACACCTCCACGCCAGATTGCATCTGCGCACCCCTGTAACTTTCGGTTCCGCCGTAATCAAGAGCAGACAAGCAGGAGTAGGGTTTTCCCTCCGGGGGCCTGAACCTGGGTAAACTTCGTGTCACCGTGTGGCTTGTTCGCTAACCGTTTCGCGATCTCCAGCATCCCCCTCTTCTCCAAAACCCAAGCTCATAACAATGGGCATTGACGAGATTAAACCTCGCCAGCGGGCCCTCCTCCCTATTGTGCATCCCACGGACAAAAAGAATTAGGACGACGTGGATAGAAGAATCGCCTGAAGGTTTTATGCGTTATTATTTGCTCCGATATTTCTATAATTGCTAAAGTACCGTATGAATTATGAGTTGGTGTTTTATTCATCCAATAGAGATATGATAAAGGTAAATATTGCAAGGACATGTATTGTGTTCACATTATTTTGACATGAAAACACCAAGACAATGTTACCAGAGTACTAGGTGAGATAGCGATAGATCATGCTGGTGTGAACATTCATGGATATCTTGTAGGCGTTATGATGATGGCAAGAGATCATGCGAGGTCCATTCATTCATTGAAGGAGTTGGATGTACATTACTTTTGGTGAGAATGATTCATATGATTTGAGCTTCCAAGTCCATTACTTTTGGTGAGCTGCCGTGCATGGTAACAGTTTATCTGACTTTAATACGCGTACTTGTTGGCCAGCAATAAAGAGTTGCAACGAATAGGACCCATAATACTCATCGTTTGGAATTAACTAGTGTACTAGTGGTATTTATCTATCTATTATATAATAAAAGTAATATTCAGATGTCTAATAGAGCCACCACATTATTCCACATCATTAGAATTATTATGATATTTAGATCTAAAAGTTATGGAAAAAATTTAATAAATATTAATGGTTACGTAACAGTGTAATCTGTTTGACATGTGGTTGATCGACACGTCATAACCTTTAGAGAATCTCCCGTACGATAGACACAAATCCGAATAAGTGTAGTTGTATATGGTGACATGGTTGTATAGTTGTATATACTCGTATGCTTTTTCACAAATAAGTGTAGTTCTAGTTGTTATCATAAAATTTGGTTACTTTTCTAAAAATCTAGAAAACATGTTGGTACGTTCACCGGGAGGAAAACCGACATAACCCATAGTTTTTTAGGAAACCGATCAAGCATCTAGCCAATGGAAGTCTAACGGAACCAGAAAGATAAAGTCACTTTTCTACTTTGCTATTTGCATAATAATATATGTGTTACAACACTTAGAAACATCACCAACAAAAAATTCAACATCGCCGATTTTTTTTGAACGGATGGGGCCCAAAGGCCCTGAAAGTATCATTTAGTCACCGCGGCAGTACAAGTTTACAGTGAGGCACTTGACAAACTAGGGAAGTAAAGATAAGTCCTCCACTTTTACTAACAGGACCCTAGAATAAAAAAAGTGAAAGTAATCAGGTCCCGGGTCTTCTCTGCCGCTGCTGCTAGACCGTCGAGGCTGGGCACCTCTGCTCACTACTAGGAAAACGCCTGTTTATGGCGCACATGAAATGGCCATCCGTGGCGCACCAGCAGTGCGCCACTAGCCTCGCGCTGCGGCTATCTCCTTGTGTCGAGATAGGCGTAGCGCACCTGCTAGTGCGCCACGGCTAAGAGGGCAGGTGCGCAACGCGTTGGATCTTCTGTGCACCACTAAGCTTCCCAGGTGCGCTTTAGCTGTAGTGCGCCACAAAAGCTATGTCATGTGCGCCACGGGCGTTTTATTTTTATTTTTTTAATTTCAGAGCCAGATGATATACAATACGGATTCTATACAATATTACAGACAGATATACACATACAGATACAAGATATACAATTATATATATAAATACACAATTTGCAAAACAAGATTGAAACAAATACATATAGATAAGTCTCATAAATGAATACATAGTATAAGTTACATTGTTTCGATCAAGTTACAAAGTAGTTGGTGACATGCGAATACATGTGTCTCGAACAAGTTAGAGCTCGAAGCTCGCCTAGACATCTAAACTAGCTAGACACAAACGCGGGATAAACAACCAAAGACGATAAGCATCACCGCGACGAAGGTGTAGGCCTTCATCCGGTTCCTTGTCCTAACTCCCTCTAGATAGCGCGTGTATCTAGCTTCAGCCTCCGCCATAGTGTTGTACCCTTTGTAGCTATTGCCGCTGAAACGGTGCACCTGTCTCCGGCAGTCTTCCCAATCATCGTAGACTCCGGGAACCCGTCCTTTGTACACGACGTACCACGTTATCTACAAGTTGACAATAATAATTAACCGATAATTAAAGAAACATGTATAATTAAAGTCCCATATGAACATACACTTATAGAAAGTACTCCCAATTCAAAAAGACCAAAGTAACTCAAAAATCATGCCTCATATATAACTAGGTTGTTGGACACATGAATATGCTATGATGGAACTCTACGCCAAGTAGGATGCACAAGACCTGGACTTGTGCATAGCACAAGGCGTATAATCCCGTCGCAGCACATTCACATATATAGTATGCCACGACATTTCAATCATCGGAATTTTCGAAAAAGACCAAAGTAACTCAAAAAGCATGCCTCATATATAACTATCTAGGTCGTTGGACACAGAAATATGCTATGATGGAACTTTAAGACAAGTAGGATGCACAACATCTGGACTTGTGCATAACACATGGCTTACAATCCCATCACAGCATATTTACATATATAGTGTGTCACGACATTTCAATCATTGACATTATTTTCGAAAAAGACCAAAGTAACTCGAAAAGAATGCCTCATATATATATAAATAGGTCGTTGGACACAGGAATATGCTACGACGGAACAGTTAGCCAAGTAGGATGCACAACACCTGAACTTGTGCATATCACAAGGCTAACTATCCCGTCGTAGCACATTCATATATATAGTGTGCCACGACATTTCAATCATTGGCATTACTCTCGAAAAAGACCAAAGAAACTTAAAAAGAATGCCTCATATATATATATATATATATATATATATATATATATATATATATATATATATATATACATAGGTCGTTGGACACATGAATATGCTACGACGGAACCGTGAGCCAAGTAGGATGCACAAGACCTGGACTTATGCATATCACAAGGCTCACAATCCCGTCGTAGCACATTCACATATATAGTGTGCCACAATATATCAATCATCGGCATTCTCGAAAAAAGACTAATAATGTAAGGAAAAAAGAAGGACCAAAGTGAGCAAAGGACCAAAGAGTAAGCAAAAAAACCAATCATTGACTGATATATAATAATAAGCAAAAGAAGTAAGTGATGATTCATAAACCTAATAAGTTAAGTAGTAGCATCTACACTAGTCCACACAAACACAAAGGTCATCTATAGTTTGGAACTACAATTAGGCCAACATCAATCCTTCTGGCTCGGCTTAGGGAACAGGAGGACGCATTGTCTCCTCATGAACTTCCTATAGTCACCCTGTATCTCTAGGATATCTTCTATGTCACGGTTATTCGGGATATTTCCTCCGTAGAAGATCCCCCCGAAGTCATGACATCACGAAAGATGATTACCCCAAACTGCTGCTGGATGCGATACATCTCTTGTCCAATATCTGAATCAGTGATCTTGGCCTTGGCTTTGGCCCACTGTTTGACATGATCTGGCAGCTTAGAATTCTGCTGGTCTAGTAGGAACGCCCTCATGTGATGGAGTGCGTAGTAGGCTTCCTTCTTAGTGCTTTCCGGCTGCTTCATGCAGGGGAACTCCGTTACGTGGTTGAAGACGTGCCTGCCGAACTTGACCTTCGTACGCACGAAGGTGGTGCCTTCTGTCGAGGCACAGCCAGTGAGAGCATCATCCAGAACTTCCTTGATCTTGTTGTAGTTTTTCTTCTTTTCTAGACTCCCCGAGTCGAAATATGTGGCGTGCGAATGCTTCGGCGATAAGGAGATGAGTGTGTAGTGTTCATCTCTGCGCAAAAAATTCAAATGGAATGTGTTGCAAAAGAATGATGCCCATGTATTCCTCGGTGGCGAGTGAATAACGACTTACTCGGGAAAGTAAGGCACGAGAATGTATTCCTTTGTCTTGTTTGCCACGAAGATTCTTTTTAGGTACGAGGCCACGATACGTCATTCAGCGGGGGAACCCAAGCAGCCGTCACGCATGTAGTAGGGGTCCACTATAGCGATGCCCGATGTGTTCTCTCTAATGATCTGCATGGCCAGGCTGAGAGAAATCGGGCGGACCATGGTATAGTGCAGCGGGTATAGATGGAACATATTGAAGATGTCGTCAAACCGCAGGAAGAACAGATCCGCAGGGGCATTGTCAACGAACCCCAAGCCTGGCGGCGCCTTAACCACGAATATCGGTGCGAGGTATCTTTCTCCACTAGAAGGCGTCTCTCTATCGTCAGCACACCGTCATGCACACTCTGCAGTTCCGAACTGGCGAGCCTCCGCAAATTCTTAGGTAGCATGGGCTCACCCGCCACATGAATCCTCCACATAATACCATCGGGTCTTGGTGGCCCGTCCCGAAACCTGTTCGGATTCGCAGTTGACGCCACCGGCTGGCTCGAGCTGCTAGATTTTCTTTTCCTGCCTTTTTTTCCTTTTGGATAGCGGGCAGGCACCGCAATCTTAGCACCGACCGCCCTATGTAGTGTGTCAGGGCTTAGAATAAATGTCGGGTTCGTTGTATCAGGTGGCTCTATAAAGACGCAAGATGGAGGCGTCTCCTGAGAACCAAATAGACGCTACACTTGGTGATAGTGGGTTTCTCTGTGGGGCCACCAGCTAGTTCTTCGTTGCTAAACTGAGTGTTGAAGAAGTGATCATTCCAGTCTTCGTCGTCCTCGGCCAGATCCTGCGCCATGTGCATATCATCAACATGATCATCTGACCCACCGCGTGGAGGTGACGGCGTGGGCGGTAAGGGGACCTTGCCACCGCTTGTCGCTGGCACGACAGGCGGTGCTGTTGTCTATGGCATGAAGGCCCCCGCCGTCTCCAAACAGATCATGCTCTTTGTCCATTGCAAGAATAAGCCGAAGCAACTTCTGAGGACAGCCGGCTCTTCTTCATATTCTCCTAGGGGTTGAATGGGAGGTTCTAGGTCGTCATAGCCCCTTAGCACCCAATTAACTTTAACCCTGTGCACGCTATCTAGCATCGGCCTTGAGTGGAACGTGCGCTGCAAGGGTTGAACGATGGTACCCTTGGAAACATCCCTCGGCTCTTTGTTCACATAGCATAAGAGAGTGCAAGGAACATCCATCTGCGTAAAACATGTATGGCATCGTCAGAGATTCCATAAGAGTAATAGATGGCATGAAAGGCGGTAAATCAATTTGTTTACCGTGATGGCGTCAAGATCGGCTAATGTCGAGGAACCGCATATGATGACGGGCGTGCAAGATACGGAGGGGCTGCTTGATGGCGCAGTGCTAGGCAACCGGTGTATTCTCCCTACCGGGTGCTTGGAGCTCCGGTATCGCCGCGGCGATGGCAGGGGGGCCACCAACATGTCCGGTGCCACGGTGATGGCAGGAGGAGTCACCAACACTTGCGGCGCCGCGGTGATGGCAGGCGGAGTCACGAACACATAGTTCGCCTGATTCGTCGGCGCCGCGTTGTTCGAGTGGCTGCTGACCATGCTTGGAATCGGGCATGGCCCTTTTCGACCACCCGCACTCCAGTTCGCTATTGACTCCACCAAGGTAGGCAAGAAGGACATGAGGGTGATTGCCAGGTTGTCTTGGACGATCTGCGGGATCCGCGCCACTTGTTCTTTAAGTTCTTGAACCTCGCAATTTTCCTCCTCGCTCCTTCCCGACGGCGCCACACGCGTCCTCGGCGGTGGACCAAAATGATCCACCCAATTCTTACCCCCGAGGCCGGCCAGACGGCAAGCCGACGACGGCTTCTTCGCAACCGGCTCTATTTTCTTGGCCCGGTTCATCGCCCTGATAAAAGGGTTATCCCACCGGGTGGCTGCCGTCGACCCCTGGGATGAGGAACCCTGGGATCCATGACTAGCAACAATTTCCTCCTCCTGCAGGACTCGGGGGCTACTCCCATAGGGAGGATTGATCAAGCATCCGAAAAAATTGTGTCCTATGAACCTGAAGAAAAATTAACTGAACTAAAGTATCTGCTCGAGTCTATGACTCGAATAGACACTCGGGGGCTACTCCCATAGGGAGCGCTGGCCGCACACCCTATGAATTATTCGACTGCGATCCTTCAGATCAAACACGACAAAATCTTTCTGGCAACTTTGCCTAGACCAACGCTAAGTGAGAAACATCCTCCTTGGCCACCCGAAACACCTCCGCGATGATAACATTTCAGATGTTGTGTCTACGAAGCAAAGATAAGACTTGCAGATATCATCTGATGGTCTGGTAACGCACCTTATTGCGCTCTGCTAGTAAAAATCCGTGTCAACCGGCACGATGAAAATCCCGACGGACGCGTTGGGTACATCACTCGAAAACTACTGGGATTCGACTCCTATAAGACCTCAACAGCCTGAGTCGAATTACACCAGCATCCGTTCCAGATTCGAGTCTAGGGACTCGAGTCTGAAGAAGATCGTGTTATTTTGTCCTAAGACAGTTAACTGACCCTGATCTGTCAGGAGAGTCAGGCACACGCATCAACAATCCCTACGAACTAAAATCATTCTTTCTCTTATAAACAGAAACAGTTGCACCCGAAAGATTGAAGAGTCCTCAGCCGAATCTACGATTCAACTGAACACTCGGGGGCTACTAACATGGTTATACCCTACGGGTACCCGATGTTAGCATACCTGGTCCAACCCAAGGAAGGCCCACAAGAACATATGCGGTCTGTGAAGATTTTTGGGTGGCCCAATCTCATGACGCCTTCGGATCCTTGGAGAGCAAGACTAGAGTAGATAGAATATTCAAAGTGGCACTATATTTGTAACCGACTTGACCTGATGCCCAGGACCTGCCTATCTATATAAATGCTAGGAGGGCACAACCAGGAGGGCACCTCTCACCGCATACACACCTCCACGCCAGATTGCATCTGCGCACCCTTGTACTTTTTGGTTCCGCCGTAATCAAGATCAGACAAGCATGAGTAGGGTTTTCCCTCCGGGGGACTAAACCTGGGTAAATCTCGTATCCCCGTGTTGCTTGTCTATTAACCGATCCGCGATCTCCAGCATCCCCATCTTCTCCAAAACCCAAGCTCATAACAATGGGCATTGACGAGATCGTACCTCGTCAACTGGTGTATCTTTATTCTTCCCATACATGCCCAAGAAGCCTAGCAGTATCATGCAAAGATTCTTCATCAAATGCATCACGTCGATTGTAGAGCGGACCTCTAGGACTTGCCAATAGGGTAGCTCCCAGAATATAGATTTCTTCTTTCACATGGGTGCATGTCCGCCAGCATCCTTCAGAATAGACTCTTCTCCAGGACCCTTTCCAAAGATTACCTTTAAATCCTTCACCATATCAAATACATCATCACCAGTACGGCGGATAGGCTTACTTCGGTGATCTGCTTCACCATTGAAATACTAGCGTTTCTTTCTTAGGGAATGTGTGGTCGGAAGAAAATGATGATTCCCCAGGTACACATTCTTCTTACACTTATCCAAATAAATACTTTCAGTCTCACCTAAATAGTGTGTGCATGCATTGTATCCGTTGTTTGTATGTCCTGAAATGTTACTAAGAGCAGGCCGATCATTGATGGTTACAAACAACAAATGGTCGTAGGTCAAATTCCTTATGTTTATGATCATCCCACACATTCACACCTTGTTCATGCCACATCTATAAAAATTATTCAACCAGTGGCCTTAGGTACACATCAATGTTGTTGTCGGGTTGCTTCGGTACTTGGATGAGCACTGGAATCATAATGAACTTCTACTTCATGCACAACCAAGGAGGAAGGTTATAGATACATAGAGTCACAGGACATGTGATATGAATATAGCTCTACTCTCCAAAAGGTTTTATGCCATCTGTACTTAGACCAAACCATAACTTCCTCGCGTCACCTGCAAAGTTCGGGTAGTTTATCTCAATTTTTCTCCACTACGACACATCAGCGGGGTGTCTCAACATCTTGTCTTTCTTACGGTCTTCTTTGTGCCATCATAACAACTTGGCATGCTCTTCGTTTATGAACAAACGTTTCAACCGCGGTATTATAGGAGCATACCACATTACCTTGGCAGGAACCCTCTTCTCGGGGTGCTCCCCCTCAACGTTTCAACCATGGTATTATACCACAACGCAATGCATACCCTGCATGCAATGAAATTCTCATACTGCTCACCGCGGTAGAGGATGCAGTCATTAATGCATGCATGTATCTTCTGTACCTCTAATCCTAGAGGGTAGACAACCTTCTTTGTTTCGTAAGTACTGGTGGGTAGTTCATTATCCTTTGGACGCAGCTTCTTCATTATCTTCAGCAACTTTTCAAATCCCTTGTCAGGAACACCGATTTCTGCCTTCCATTGCAGCAATTCCATTGTGGTACCTAGCTTTTTGTGGCCATCTTCACAATTAGGGTAGAACAATTTGTTTTGATCGTCCAACATCTGCTCAAATTTCAACCTCTCCCTTTCTCTATCACATTCTCCCTTTGCATCAGCAAAGGCTCGACCAAGATCATCATATGGCTCATATGATGCACGTTCTTATGCTTCTTCTTTATCATTGTATTCCATTGTAGTACCACCGTACTGAGTGGACATAGGATAGTTGTCATCATTCTCTTCTTCTTCGTTGTCTTCCATCATAACCTCTCTTTCTCCGTGCTTGGTCCAACAATTATAGCCAGACATGAAACCGGACTGAAACATATGGCCGTGAAGGACTCTTGAGGAAGAGTATTCCTTCTTATTCCGACAATCACCACATGGACAACACATAAAACCGTTCTTCTTGTTTGTCTCTGCCACAACAAGAAAATAACGCACATCTTTAATGAACTCGCCAGAGATTCGGTCAGCGTACATACATTGCCGTCTCATCTGCATTATATAAGTACATCAAACAGAATCGTGATGCTAAGATTAGTACTAGTCGAAAAATAAAAGAATAGAGCGTATACATTAAACAACTATGCACCGATTTAAAAACTTTCTACTTCATCTTTAGTCCCGGTTGAACACACCAACCAGGACTAAGGGGGTTGCAGCAGGCTGGGAAGATCGTATACATCAAACAACTATGCACTGATCTAGCAAGAGAATATATAAACTGCAAGATGGTGTGAAATTTGTTATCTCCCAGGCGTGTTCTTGTTTTTGGTTCTTTCTTGTTGCAACGGACGATGATGAAAATGCTAGGGCGCAACTATATATGTGTGCCTTCATTTCGGATGTGATCTTGGAGGTAGTGTGAGCGACCCTTGTGATATGCATAAGGACATATGTTGGGCATACTACTAGGCTCGTTCACGCCATCCCTGTGATCTTTGTGTCCAACATAAGTATGAGGCCCTATAATACTTGATATTTATAGTTTTGGTTCTTATTTTTGTTGCAATGTATTTTGTGAATGAACCCTATTTTTGTGAAAATTTGTGAGTTTTGTAAAGGCAGGTAGAATAAGAAGGGCATTTTTGTTGCTGCACGGAGGCATGATGTATCTGTGAATCAAAAGAATTTCAAGACTATGAGCCAAACCAAGGTATAGATCGGATGAACTCATGTATCTCTGTGCTTCTATGAATCAAATGAATTTTGAGAGCTATGTGCCAAACAAGATATATAGATAGCTAGAATCCACATATTGAAAATGATATTTAGCTTTGATTTCATTATACATTAATACAATATATATAGAATCCAAAATAATACAAGGTGACATCTCAGGTTAATTATTTAGTACTGCAAACTAATAAACCCACAAATCCCTCCATTTCTAGAGCATTAAATGATCTAAACTAGCAATGATAGATAAAAGGATGAAGTTGCTAACCTTTTAGAACCCTTGAATAGATGTGGAGCCGAGAAATCTTGAGAAAAAATGGGCATGAACTCGATCTTCAAAGAAGAAACAGAGAGATGATCACCAGCTTGAAATGGCGATCATGCAGGGGAGGAAGAAGATATAGTCGGGACTAAATAGTCCCGGTTTGTAACCTGAACCAGGACTAAAGGTTCATCTTTAGTCCTGGTTCGTGTAACAAACCAGGACTCAATGTTCTGGCATCGGTACCAACCTGCCTCTAGGACATTAGTCCTGGTTTATTAAATGAACCGGGACTATAGGTCCTGTTCGAACCGGGACTAGTGACGGCCGGGTACTGCGGCCGTTTCTAGCCATTGGGACAAGGTCATTAGTCCGAGTTTGTAGCAGAACTGGGACTAATTCTCTGGACCAAAGGCCAGTTTTCTACTAGTAATTATGTATTGTTTTTCTTATATATCTTATGTGGTTAATATTATCTCGCTGGCCTCTTGTGTGGTTAGCAAAAAGTATGATAAGAACGGATGCTACGTGATAGTGTACTATGTGGCCTCCTTCACACCGCTACTGACTCGGTGAGCCTAGTAATTTTGTCTATAAATACCAATCGACATCTTTGGTCATGAACCAGAAACCAACCAAGCAGCTATAACCTTCCCTGCAATGATCTACAACACATACCACTAGTAGAAAACTAGCCAAAGGATTTTACCTTAGTACCGGTTTAACTGCTCAGGTCACCGGCAAACCTTAGTACCGGTTCGTTTAGGATGTATAGTACCGGTTCGTGTTACGAACCGGTACGAAAGGGTTTCGCGCCAAATTTGAGACAGAGCTGGGTCCAGCGTTGCACCTTTAGTATCGGTTCATATAAAGAACTGGTACTAAAGGGTCTCCAGATCTATTTCTTCACGTGAGCCACCCGATCCAGCTCCATTTTTGCTTCTCCTCTCACATTTCCAAATATTTCCCTCCTCTCACACTCCAACAAATCTCCATTTTTCTCCACCATTTTGTCAAGATTGACGACATCGGCCATCTATCCAAGGGTTAGCAATATCATCCTAATTTATCTTATTTCTTCGCTAGTCTAACTCGTATCATTTTTCTAGTGCTAGCAAGGTGTTCGATGAAATGCCTAAGTTAGGGATTTCATTCTTTTTATATGCAATTTGAGCTCAAATTGAAGTATGATTTTTTGGTTTTAGTATCATCCCCGTCCTCATCGCTGTCGATCGCCAGCGTCGTCCCCTAGCCGGCACAACCTCAGTGAGTCTTTTTTTTTATAAAAACACTTAGTTTTATGTGATGATAAACTTGAATATTAATTAATTTGGTCACTCATATATTCATGATGTTGTGTAATTAATGATTTTTGATATACTTATATAATGCAGATGAATCGACAATGGATGTACGGTGACTGATGCCATCCCGAGTTTACTACTGGCATGCATTATTTTCTCAATGTGGCTGAGGCAAACAGGCGGTCAAATGGTTTCATTTGTTGTCCATGTAGTTCCTATAAGAATATGAAGGATTACTCTACTTCAAAAACCCTTCACGTCCACCTGCTTGAGAACGGTTTCATGCCCGGCTATAATTGTTGGACCAAGCACGGAGAAAGAGGGGTTATAATGGAAGACAACAAAGAAGAAGAGGATAATGACAACTATCCTATGTTCACTGAAGACTGTGATAGTGGAATGGGGGAGACGAATCTGAAGAAGAGCCCATTTTTATGAGCCCGATGATGATTTGGCTCGGGCCATTCTTGATGCAAAGATAAACTGCGGAAGTGAAAAGGACAGGTTGAAGTTGGAGAAAATGTTAGAGGATCACAATAAAATGTTGTACCCAAATTGCGAAGATGGCCAGAAAAAGCTTGGTACCACACTGTAATCGCTGCAATGGAAGCAGAGAATGGTACTTCTGACAAGGGATTTGAAAAGTTGCTGAAAATAATAAAGAAGATGCTTCCTGGGAAGAATGTATTGCCCTCTAGTACATACGAAGCAAAGAAGGTTGTCTGCCCTCTAGGATTAGAGGTGCAGAAGATACATGCATGCATCAATGACTGCATCCTCTACCGTGGTGAGGAGTACGAGAATTTGAATGCATGCCCGGTATGTGGTGCATTGCGGTATAAGATCAGGCGAGATGACCCTGGTGATGTTGAGGACGAGTCGTGCCCCAGGAAGAGGGTTCCTGCCAAGGTGATGTGGTATACTCCTATAATACCACGGTTGAAATGTTTGTTCCAAAACAAAGAGCATGCCAAGTTGTTGCGATGGCACAAAGAGGACCATAAAAAAAGATTTGATGCTGAGACAACCTGCTAACGGGTCGCAGTGTAGAAAAATCGACAGAGAGTTCAAGTCATTTTCAGAGGACGCAAGGAACTTAAGATTTGGTTGTGGCGTGAAGAAGGTATACCTGTGTGGGATGAGCACGAACAAAAGGAATTTAACCTACGAGCGTTGTTGTTTGTAACCATCAATGATTGGCCTGCTCTTAGTAACATTTCAGGACAGTCAAACAAGAGATACAATGCATGCACACACTATTTAGGTGAGACTGACAGTATATATTTGGGAAACAAGAATGTGTACCCGGGGCATCGTCGATTTCTTCCAAAACAACATCACGTAAGAAAGAGAGGAAAGCATTTCAGAGGTGAGGCAGATAACCGAACAAAGCCTACCCGCCCAAGATAAAAAGAGCACCAACCAAAACAGTGGTGTCCGCTTTGATGCAGCACAGGACAATGGGAAGAAGGTCACATATTATGGGTACATAGAGGAGATATGGGAACTTGAGTATGGACCTACTTTCAAGGTCCCTTTGTTCCGGTGCAAATGGTTCAACATGAAAGACGGGGTACAGGTAGACCCGCGGTACGGAATGACTACAGTGGATCTCAAGAATCTAGGGTATGACACCGAACCATTCGTCCTAGCCAGTGAAGTGGCTCAGGTTTTTTATGTGAAGGACGTGTCTACCAAACCGAAAAAAAGAAAAGAAAGTCAAGAGGACACATCATATGATGAGCCAAAGCGCCACGTAGTTCTTTCAGAAAAAAGAAACATCGTGGGAGTAGAGGACAAGACAGACATGTCAGAAGATTATAATAAGTTTGATGATATTCCACCTTTCAAGGTGAAAACTGATCCAAGCATCGTGTTAAATAATTAAGATTGTCCATGGTTGCGTCGCAATCAGAAGAAAGGGAAACACACGAAGAAAACTCGGAAGACTAGATAGGGATGTTGTTGGTGATGTGTAATAATGTATTAAACCTTTCTCCGTGAACATTGTCCGTGCTATCAAAAGGCTATTTCTGTTGAAGGAAAACCTCGGGGATGGCCCGATCTTTCACGAAACTCCGTGGTTTGTCTTTCACGAAATGCGTGTATCCTTTTTCAAATGTGAATTTTTAAATATTTTTCAGATCTATTACATGTTTTTTAAATTTTACAAAAGTAGCATTTTGTCGGCCTGGGTGAGGCCTATTGGGCTAGTCGGCTTGGAGCAAGCCAATTGAGCGTTGGCGTGTGGAGCAGCTGGGGCCACGTCGGCCAATCGGACTAGAGCAGGCCGAGTGTCCTAATCAGTTGGGGCAGGACAAATGCCCTAATCGGTCTGCACGAAGCCGACTACTCCGCCCCACTTCTGACAAGATGATCAACGTCCACGAGCTGATCAAGTATACACGCTGCAACGTCAGACAGTACGTGCTGCTCCAATCAGTCTTGCGGTAGCCGGCGCTGCAACCTACTAGCTGCTACTAATAGTACAAGGAGTGTGGCCAATCCATTGGTCCATCGCCGTGTTAGCTGCTAGCTGCTATTAATAGTGCTAGCTGCTACTAGTAGTACACATCCTGGTCCAGTCGGCCTTGGCCAGACCAGAGCAATCGGCTTGCTTCACGCGGATTAGTCTAATCGGCTTCGTCTAAACTGACAACGTGCTAGTTTTATAAAATTCAAAAAACGTGTAATAGATCCAAAATAATATTTAAAAAGTGTATTATTTTAAAAAAATCGCCTGCCCACGGGCGCCGCGTGCCGCGCCAATCCTGGCTAGTAATATTAAGAAACGCAGTACAAAGCTCACCAAAACTACATTCGACTTCGTATTTTACCGGATGAACACAATTTGAAAATACGTGCAAATATGTCATATATATAGTATATGTGAACGTTGAAAACAGAAACAAATAAAAATAGCAAAACTCTAGCAAAACAGAAAAAAAAACTTTGATACCGGTTGTTAGCTAGAACCGGTACCAAAGGTCTTGATCCCCTTTTATTCCTTGCACATGCTCCAGCCCAAATCGACAGCTTATCCAAATCGCAACGTACGTCTCCCGCGGTCCTCCGCCGCCGCCGTCGCCACAGCCACGCCCCCGGGCTCCCCGCCGCAGCTCCCCGGCGCCAAGCCGTCGCCGCAGCCACGCCCACGGGCTCCCCGGCGCAGCTCACTGGCGCCAAGCTGCCTCCGTCGCCGCAACCACGCCCCCGGCGCTGCTCCCTGCCGCCAAGCCGCCGGCGCTCCCCCCGCTCGCCGACAAGCAGGTGAGTCCTCTCGCGCCTCCTCCCCTTGTCCCCTCCTCCCGGTTGGAGATCCATGCCTCGCAGACCATAGCAGGCGCCCTCCCAGGACTGCGCCGTCCTCCCCTTGCACGAAGCGTAATTTTTGCGGAGACAGGCTTGATCAGTTGAGTGGATCATAGTAAGGTTCTAGAGAGATGTGTTAGATGCGGCCTCAGATTTTTCGCTAGATACGTTTGATTTTTTGCTAGACAGGCTTGATCAGGAAGCATAATTTTTGTTATATCTTTGCGGCCTCTGATTTTTTGCTAGATGCGTCTTGTCAAGTTAAACTCTTATGATGCCTGGATTATATTGTATATGCCAAATTAGATTGTGCTATAAATTCTGTTGCACCCAAGTTTGTTTGCAAGGATTAAAACCCTCCTTCGTTGCTGCCGCTGATGCAAGGTATGGCAGTAGATATTTAGTGGAGGCTGCATCAATGAAACTTCCCAAATTTCTTGCCATGCTTTAAAGTAGAATGGTCCATTTTACTTTATCTTTTCATATTCCTGGTATTTTTATCAGAAGTACCAAATATGTATGTACAATTTTTCTATTGACTTCATGCTTTTCGTTTATTCTTTTGTACTTTTTTGGATCATTAGCAATTAAGTTGAATTTATATATTTTCTAGTGACATTGAGCTATGGAGCACGACCCCTTCATCCGAGATGAGGAGCAAGAAGACATTGTGCAAAAAATGATATATGAGAGTGCCCGTGGACAAGAACCCGATGGAGATGACGATCCCGATGGAGATGACGATGATTTTGGCTCACAATTTCTGAACGATGTCGGTGAGGGACTTGAGTCTGAAGAAAGAAGAGACAACGAAGTGTCCTTAACAAACTCCGGCGAGGTGTATTTATATATTAACGCTATATGTTCATCAGTAGATGCATTGATTTATTGTATTGCACTTATTAACAATCATTTTTCTTTTAGCCTTTTGGATCATCGAGCAAATGTGATAAAGGGAAACGAGTCCCGACGCATCGTCTATCGGGCGAGGGTAGGTTAGCCTGTTGGAGATATGCCCTAGAGGCAATAATAAATGTAGTTATTATTATATCTTTGTGTTTATGATAAATGTTTACATTCATGCTATAATAGTATTAACAAGGAAACATTCATACTTGTGTGATTTGTAAACTTAATTTGAAGTCCCTAGTATAGCCTCTATACTTCACTAGATTGTTGGTTGATAAATGATTGTGGTTTCCCTATCATGAACATTGAGATGTTATCAACAACAAGATCATATCGTTAGGAGAATGATATGGTGGACATACTCCTATAGATAAGCGTAGCATAAATATCAAGTCATTTCAATAGTTCAATTGCTATATGCTTTCTGATACATAGTAACCTAATTCCTTCGACCATGAGATCATGCATATCACCTTTACCGGATGGATGCTTTGATGACATCAAACACCACACCGTAACTGGGTGGCTATAAAGATGGCATTGAGTGTTCGGAAAGTATTGGTTGAGACACATGGATCAAGAGTGGGATTTGTCCATCCATATGACGGATAGATATACTCTGGGCCCTCTCGGTGGAATGTCATCCAATTAGCTTGCAAGCATGTGACTGGCTCACAAGGGATCACATATCACGGAAACGAGAAAAGAGTACTTATCGGTAACGAGGTTGAACTAGGTATGCAGAGATACCGACGATCATAACCTCGGATGAGTAAACTATCGTGAGATAAAGGGAAATTGGTATCGTATGTAAGTGGTTCATTCGATCGCAAAGTAATCGTAGAAATAAGTGGGAGCCATATGAATTTCCAGATTCCTCTATTGGTTATTGTTCAGAGAAGTGTCTCGATCATGTCCGCATAATTCACGAACTGTAGGGAGACACACTTAAGGATTCGACGTTGTTTGAGTAGTTATGGTGTTATGAGAAAGAGACCGAATGTTGTTCGGAGTCTCGGATGGGATCCGGGATATCACGAGGTGATCCGGAATGGTCCGGAGAATAAGATTCATATAAGGAAAGTCCCGTTTCAGAGTTCGGAAATGATTCCGGTGTTTTCATCGGGAATGATCTAGAAGGTTCCGGAATGTCCGGCACTCCGGGGGGGAGGGGTACATGAATGTGTCATTACATATTGGAATGATTGCATCATGTACTAAGTGTTCTTGCTGTTCCAAATAAAGGATTAAATTGAATCCTAAAACAGAAAAGTCAAATGTCCAGTTTGAAAGTCAAACGGCTAAAACAAGAAACTGTGGGAAACAAGCAAGAGGAGGCAAACCCGACTTGGGGGAGGAGTCCCTCCTCTCCAAGCCGGCGTGCCACCCAAGGCCGACTTGGGGAGGTACTCCCCTCCCCTTGGCCGCCCCTCCCACCTATAAAAGGAGGGGCAGGGCCTCCTCCTCTAGACACACAAGTTCTTATCCTCTAATCTCCGGTTTAGAGCCGTTTTGGTTTAGAGCTTCTAATTGCCCTAGCCTTCGGTTTAGAGCCTTCTAATTGGTGTGTCTAAACCCTAGACCACTAATAGTTCTCTCTCATACTCCACCATACTCGCTCCGGCTTAAGGCGAAGCCCTGCGGGATCTCCCCTCTACTTCCGGTACCACGCCGTTGTGCTGCCGGAATCGCGAGGAGAGTGCTACAACCTCCGCTGCCTGCTGGAACAAGGGAGAGGAAGGTCTTCGTCGAGTACCGAACGTGTGACCGACTGCGGGAGCGCTGCCGGAACGCAGCGCCGGAAGGATCGTCTACACGATCTTGAGATCGGGAAGAGTACGACTACATCACCCACGAGAATCCGCTCTCGTTAAACGCTTTGGAATCTTTGAGGGTAAGTTATTCCATCGACTCGTTGCTACAATCTAGTAGATAGATCTTGGCTTGTTTGTTTGTATGCGATAGAAATTTTTTGTTTTCCATGCTACGAAACCCTACATAGCCCTCACCGCATTTAAGGATAGTGGTGAACCGGTGGAACCCAAAGAGTACTGCCATAAATTTATAAATCGAGCTGGAGTTATTGTTAGGGACCATGTACCGATCAACATTGTAGAGTGGCATAAGCCGAAGAACGCGGGGGATGAAGCTAGTTATGTCAACGATACTGTAATTTTTTTCTTTGGGACAGTCTACTGACACACTTCAACCTACCGGAAAACTTGACGGAAGGACATAACACGAAAGTAAAGAAATGGACTCTTAAGAAGATGGCCACACAATTCTAGACCTAGAAGAAAAAATTATGGGCCAAATATGAAGATGAAGATCCAATATTCACTGGAAGGCTAGTGAAGATAGAAGCACCCTGGCCCGCATTTAAGGCGTATAAGGAATCGTCTACTGCCGTGTCCCGATCAGTCACGGGTACGAAAAATGCTGCAAAGAAGAAATATTTCCATAAATTGGGGTCAGGTGGCTACAAGACTGCCATTCCAAAGTGGATAGCATTTGAAGATAAACTGATGAATGCAAAGATCGTTCCACAGACAAGGGACTGGCCCAACCGGTCCAATTTCTGGTTGTTCGCGCATGGGGCAGGGTTGGACCCAACGACAGGGCGTATCGTTGCAAAGGGAAAACCGAAGGAAAAAATTGCAAAAGTCACGACGCTGCTTCTAGATACAATAGAGAAATTTAAAAAGGGAGATTACATTCCCAGTAGAGAGAATGACGAGTCGACAATCGCTCTGGAGAATCCTGAACACTTTGGACGAATACGAGCCCTCCCAGGTGTCACCATGAAGGCAGCGTGGCCAGAGTGCGCTGACAGTTATAGAAGCCGTGCAAGAAAGAAGAAGCAGGACTTAGACCGGTTATCGGAATTTGAACGTAAGGTGCAGCTGCTTGAGAAAAATTAAATAGACTCAACTAGTCGGCAGAGGGCACCTGATCAGCAACCGTTTCTACAAGATACCCAAGCCGATGTCGCCCCATCTCAGCCAAGAAGCAGCGTGGGTTCCTCGCATCTTGAAGGATGTGGAGCAAGCTACCCCGTGGATTATGTCACGGAGAAGACAGATTGCGAGCTACATGTGCCAATGAGGAACATGTCCATTAAGGTGGCGGTCGGCTATGTTTACCAAAACGAAGATGGAGCAACGCACCATCATATGCCCATTCCAGCTGGCTATGCTCGTGTCGGGGTGGACGAAGTTGTGACGGGTTATGAAACAATGGATCTTGATTTTCCTAGAGGTGACGATGAGAAGACAATGGGCGATGTCAAGTGCAGTTTCGCCCTATGGAACAAGAAATACATCGTCCTTTCGCCAAGGCCACCAACTCCTCCTCGTAGCAGTCCACATGAGCAGCAAAGTCCACATGAGCAGAAAATGCCATCGACTCCTCCTGGTAGCAGTCCACATGAGCAGCAAAGTCCACACCTACCTGAGAGGGACCCCAGTGCGAGTCCACCATCTCAATATCCTCCGCGTAAGAAAGCGCCCGTTAAGCGGAATGGTTCGCCGACTAGGAAGAGACTTAGAAAGGAGAAAGCACAGCCGCCTATTCAGAAGTTACCTTGGGAAAGAACTATCGAGGAATGCACCGTAATCTCTAAGTCCGAGATGGAAGCCCATTTTGCTAAGAAAGTGCCAGAGATACCTTTTGAGAAGACACTAGATCCGGTGGAAGTTGTGTGTACCGTTGAGAATCTATATGACCCTGTACCATCGCCGCCATCTAACTATAGGCGTTCTATTGAAAGGTCATATGACGAGATGGTCCTGGCTAAAAAACCCGATCAATCGGTGGTCCAGGCAAAAAAAGGGAAATCAGTGCACCAAGTCGAATAACAACCCGTTCAATCGCCCCCGCTCTCAAGGTGTTTGACAAGAAGGTCGTTCAAAGTTCTCGACAAAACACAACCGATTACCCCATCTCTGAAGTAGCATATAAATTTGTTCAAGGGGAAGATTTGGTCGAGAATGTCAGGTTGCTACCAACAATTATGCGTAATTTGCATATATGGTACACTAATGCCACAAAGAGAGGGATCGAGGCTATCATGGTGCGAGTTAGGGATGAGCACTACTTCCAAGAATACAGTGTGAGCGTTGAATTCTGCGAACTTTTTCAGTTATACAATCTCCGGGCCCTCGACAAATCTATCATCAGTTGCTATTGTCTGTAAGTGATTTATTTATGTAATTTGAGAAGTCTTTAGATCATCTTGTTCATTGTCTGCAATTATACTCAATTTAATCTTTTGTGCGCTATATTATGCAGATCAAAGAAGCTCGAATGCAAAAGGGATGAAATCAAGGACATTGGGTTCATTGACCCGGATACAATGCATATAAAAACCATAGAAGATCCCATGTATAAGAAGGATACACCGGAGACTTTGCTAAGGTTTTTGAAGCGACAACGTGACAAAAAAATAATACTTTGGCCTTACAACTTTAAGTAAGTGTTACTATCTTCTAACACATTCTTTTTGCTCACCGGATGTTAAAATTTTAACTGATAAGGTATATCTATGACACTGCATATTTAAACATGCGCAGGTTCTACTTTATTCTTATCGCCATTAAAATATACGATGGAGAAGTTGAAGTGTTTGACTCACTAAGCAAAGAGCCTATACTATACAAGACGGCTTTTGATATGCTCAAAAAGTAATTTTAATTCTTATCGGTTCTTTCGTTAATTTCCTGATATCAACAAATTAATAACTCTTTTATGCATTTTCTTTGTCGGGCAGCGTATGGCAAACGTTCATCCAGGAAGATCCGGCCGGTGGATGGAAACCGAAGCTGATATGGCGTTCGAACGAAGTAAGTAGTACCACCTAGGTCCACACACCTTTATCATACTTGATTATTGTTTGACTGAATTATATTCTTGTATAGAAATGCGCGAAACAACTATTGGGGACTAATCTATGTGGATACTACGTTTGCGAGTATATTCACAAGATTGTCAGCGAGAGAATGAATAATAAAAGAAATAAAGAGGTACGTAAACAATATTCACAAATTTATTTTGTTACCATCAGTTGTGCTGAGTTTTAGTCATAATTGTTTGATTATGATTTGATATATATATACACATAGCTCATGTATTTATTTGTATATTATTCTTTTACAGTTGGCAAGAAAGCGGGACACGCTCTTAATCGAGCACCGCTTCAAAGCAATTGGCGAGATTTTTCCTTCGGGACGTCATAGCTAATTTCGAAGAGTATCACTATGCATGAAGATCGATCTTCATGCATGTACTACATGTAATATATAGTTTGCCTCGGAGAGTACCACTATGATACATGTAATATATAGTATGCTTCAGAGAGTACCACTATGCATGTATTACTTAATTTGCGATCTTATGCAATTACATATTTTATATATATGCACCAAGTTGATATGCATCACCTTGATCTTCATGTACTATCTAAACCCAAACGCGTTTCTGGCGCATCGACGCGATCCTCGTATGATGAAACGGTCCGATACCCCTAAACCCCTCCTAAACCCTAAACCCTGAATTCTCTGCCAAATCTCTGTCACGTCCCCACGTTTGGTACCGGTTCGTGTTACAGGCCGGTACCAAAGACTACAGTCCCGCTAGCTCCTGTGTGCCCAGCGTGGAGACACTTTTAATACCGGTTCGTAAGGAACCCATACCAAAGGGGGGAATGATTTAGTCCCGATTAATTGGTACCGGTTGTCAAACCGGTACCAAAGCCCCTCTGGAACCGGTACAAAAGGTCATTTTCCTACTAGTGCGCGCACACACACACACGTACTCTCATCCCATCAAGATGTCGACACAAACAGTGAAGCTTGGTCTGTTTGGTGGGTCACATGGTGCGCTCTATGACATCACTGAAGAGATGACGCTGGCTCCCGCAAGCCTCAAGATGTTGGAGATTTGGAACACATCCGGCGAGAATGGCATCATCAATGCCATAAGATTCACCTGCATCGATGAAAAAAAAAGAAGTTCACACTAGGTCAATGGGGCACCGCGCTTCCTAGCAGTACGCTGAAGGTACTAACTAGTATTTTATTTAAGGACAAAGTACGTACATATGAGTATATATTAGAAAGATTGATGATTACATATCTTTTCTCTATCATACATAATTATTTTTCATTACTCGCTGAATTTGTTTCCATTTGTGTGTATATTACATATAATTTCTCTTGATCACACCTGTAGATCATCGACATGACTAACGTGCATATGACTGAGCTCTCTGGCTACACCGATGGTGGATACATCACCTCGCTCTCCTTTGTTATCACCGATGCCAAGAAAAACTATGGCCCATTCGGGAAAGCCAAACCTAGAGATGACACTCCTTTCTGCATCACACTCATGAGTGGATCCATCGTTGCCTTCTTCGCCAAAACCGCCGACGGCCTCAGCGCCATTGGTGTCTATGTCAAGCCTTGATCCATCCTATACATCTATATGTGTGCTAGCTAACTAGCCTATCCTGGATATTACTATGGGTGTTCATGTTTCATGGTAAATAAGTCCTGGGTTAGCATGCTAGCTGGAGTGGATGGATGGATCCTCTTCCACGTGTGCTTTATCCTACGTTGTCCAATGTTATGCATATGATGCTTGTTGTATCGTATATCCTTGTAATTGTAATGAATAAAGTATTGGAAACAAAGTATTTTACGAATAACATGAAATCTTGCTTGCTTGATTACAATTTATGTATGTTATATATAGCTCTATCTAGTCATCTACTTCTGGTATACTAAGTAATTTATTTTCAGAACTTTCGAATTGTGTGTGTGTGTATGTGTGTGTGTGTGTTAGTGAGGGAGAGTTTAGAGAAGGGAGGAGGCGTGGCAAGCTAGGCCATAAGTTTAAATTAAACCCTGATTTAAACACAATTTTCATCTAGGTTCTCTAGTTCTTAGTAATAGATTAGTGAGTGGAGAGAAATGGAACCAGCGTAAATATGATGGCCAAATAATCTCCGAATTATCATACTCCTTATCTTCTACTACATGTAGTTCTTGTTCGCGAGACAACACGAGAATGGGGAGGCCCTATGTGTCACTCCGCATTTATTAACATCATTTGCCCTTACTTGTGACCCCCACGGGATTAGAGATAAACAAACCCTAAACCTCCGTCTGACATAAGAAATAAGCATTAAGAATTGTGCTTCCAAATCCTTACTATGTATCCCACATGCAATAAGTGGTTGTTGTGGAAGATGGTTAAATGCAATGACATCCTTTTCCCAAATGATGTTAGGTTCTTTACTTTTTAGGTGCCGCACCCAAGGAGAAGGACCATCGGGATGTCCTCACCAAGCCATATTGTCCCTACGGCTCCTAGATTTCTAGGAGAAAACGTTACCGTGGTGTAGGAACTAACTAGAACATAATTGTCTAGTTGCAGTATGTAGCGTATGAATTACAACATAATATTAATGTACAATTTCACCACAAAATAAAGCACGGTGCAGAGATTTTCTCTATTGCGGCCGCTTGCGTCCGAATAAAAGGGACGAGAACTGCAGGGGACAAAGAGAAGAAACCAACAGTAGTCAGCACAAAGCAACGTTTACGAACGAAATGGACCGGGGCTGCCTCCGAGCGGCACCCTGACAAAACAATCCCCCTCAACATGATTCACACAAAAAGCATCATCACCAAGAGAAGGGAGGAGATGCCCACGTGGCATCGCTGATGGCCCCGGTCTAGTATCAAGACACTGGTTGGACCCGGACGCTCTTCGGAGTAGTAGAGATTTCCCGGATGCCTGAAAGCGTCCCTCCCTAACCCCGTTCTGGCCCAAAAATCCAAGAAGACACGCTGGCGGCACGATCACACTACTAGGAAAAATCTTATCAATGGCACAATTTTTCATATCAGTGGCACATGGGCCATGCGCCACTATCATCACACCAATTATAATATTTATTATGGGCGACTATGAGGATGCGCCACGGATAAGACGGCTCCTAGATTTCTAGGAGAAAACGTTACCGTGGTGTAGGAACTAACTAGTACATAATTGGATAGTTGCAGTATGTAGCGTATGAGTTAAAACATAATATTAATGTATAATTTCACCACAAAATAAAGTACGGTGTATTGATTTTCTCTATTGCGGCCCCTTGCGTCCGAATAAAAGGGAGGAGAACTGCATGGGACAAAGAGAAGAAACCAAAATGCCGGAAGTGCCAATCACATGCGGACACAAGAAAGGCATTGATCAAGGTGCTAGCCAAAGTTTTGGTGTTTGTACATCGATGGATACATGATTTTCAAGACAAGCGAGTCAGCGGTATACTATATTGGTGAATTATCTAACTCTGTGGACAGCTGGAAAAAATACTTAGTTGTAATTCTATGCACGGGGCAAATCCGTTGCCGCGTCGACTCTCTCAAGACAAAAATCCGGCGACTCCTCTGCACGACTCCGTCAACATCAACTCCATGCCCGGGGGCTGCAGCGACTCCGTCGCGTGACCGGCCGAGTCTTTGACACCGCCGACCCTCTGCGGTCTTCGACCGCGGTCGTATTGTCTCCTTCAGATCCTTCGACCCGTTGTGGTCTTCGGCTCCAACGAATAGGGGGCGCCTCCGCTTCGGCGACCAGCCGCGGCCTTTGGCTCCAGCAACCCGCTGCGGTCTTCGGCACCGGCGAACTATGTGGTCTTTGGCTGCGGTGAACCGCTGCATTCTTCGAATGCGATGACCCACTGTATAGTTCGGATGCGACGACCCAGTGTGGTCTTCGATTGCGACAATCTTTGGCTGCAGCAACCCGTTGCCGCTAACTTCTACGGCGATCCGCTACAATCCTCGACCAGTACTTCACAATTCTTTATGTTTTATGCAGCTTACAAGGACGTTGACTGCGCCTAGCTATTCTATCGAGTCCTCTAACAAGATTCGACAAAACAACTGGCTATGCCATACACCCGCAACCCGAGTAGAGTCACTCCTCGTATGGTTGCATCGCTTGATGCTACGAAGACGCGATGCTGGCCACGTACCCGACAAAAGCAACCGCGTCGACTTCATTCAAAACATCGAGTCCTTCCGGCTAAGCGTTGCACGACTCCGCTGCGTTGACTCCTGGCTCCTTATGCGTGAGACACTGACTCGATGCACTTTCGGGTCAGTGGGTTCTCCTCGCATGAGTATCCACTCAAGTCTGCGACTCGACTAGAAACTCAGGGGCTACTCCTATCAGGAGCACTGGTCGCGCACACGATGTACTTCCGGGTCAGTGGTACACCCACGAGATTGCCGACTACAACTGCATGATACAAAACTCGAGTCTCTGCCCGAGTTTATGACTCCGCCAGACACTCGGGGACTACTCCAAACTGGAGCGCTGGTCACGCACATAGAAGATCTTCGAGTGGCACGCTTTGATTCCTCACTCGAATCAACGATTTAACTGAGGACTCGGGGGCTACTCCCACAGGAAGCGCTGGTCGTCATTCGAAAAAATGAAGGCATTCAAGGCATCTGCAAGGTTCACCGTATTGCACAACCGATAACTATAAGTCTGTACTCGAGTCTATGACTCGAACAGACCCTCGGGGGCTACTCCCAAAGCGAGCGCTGATCGCGCACCCTATAGTCCATTTTGTTGACTACGTCCGTAATGTCGACTCATTTACAACAACCGAACAAATTCAACTGACCCGATGAACTTCTGGTTGAAGTTCTTCGCACTCGACATAACTTTCGACTCCGACATCCAAATGCAACGCTCAAGACAACTGAGTCTCCACCCGAAACTTGTTCGGATGAAAGCACTCGAAAGATTCTAGAGTCTCCACTGGAATCTACGATTCGACTAAAACACTCGGGGGCTACTGACATGGATATGCCCAACGGGTACCCAATGTTAGCCTACCTGGTCCAGCCCGACAGAAGGCCCACTCGACGAACTGCCAGGGACCATGACGCCTATGACGTTTCAGCTACTATGAAGCCCATATGGACACGGACTCCCAAGCACACAAGACGAGGAAAGCTCAAGACTAGAGTTTGAATACAACTTGTAACCAAATCGTATTAGCACCCGAGACCTAGCCTCCCCATATATAAAGGCTGGGAGGGTCCAACGAGGAAGACAGATTACGATACAATAGATCTATAGATCTAGACCCTCAACTCACCACATACGCACCTCTCACCGCATACACACCTCCACGCCAGATTGCATTTGCGCACCCCTGTAACTTTCGGTTCCGCCGTAATCAAGAGCAGACAAGCAGGAGTAGGGTTTTCCCTCCGGGGGCCTGAACCTGGGTAAACTTCGTGTCCCCGTGTGGCTTGTTTGCTAACCGTTCCGCGATCTCCAGCATCCCCCTCTTCTCCAAAACCCAATCTCATAACAATGGGCATTGACGAGGTTAAACCTCGCCAGCGGGCCCTCCTCCCTATTGTGCATCCCACGGACAAAAAGAATTAGGACGACGTGGATAGAAGAATCGCCTGAAGGTTTTATGCGTTATTATTTGCTCCGATATTTCTATAATTGCTAAAGTACCGTATGAATTATGAGTTGGTGTTTTATTCATCCAATAGAGATATGATAAAGGTAAATATTGCAAGGACATGTATTGTGTTCACATTATTTTGACATGTAAACACCAAGACAATGTTACCATAGTACTAGGTGAGATGGCGATAGATCATGCTGGTGTGAACATTCATGGATATCTTGTAGGCGTTATGATGATGGCGAGAGATCATGCGAGGTCCATTCATTCATTGAAGGAGTTGGATGTACATGAGAATGATTCATATGTCTGCGTAAATTTGAGCTTCCAAGTCCATTACTTTTGGTGGCTGCCGTGCATGGTAACAGTTTATCGGACTTTAATACGCGTACTTGTTGGCCAGCAATAAAGAGTTGCAACGAATATGACCCATAATACTCATCGTTTGGAATCAACTAGTGTACTAGTGGTATTTATCTATCTATTATATAATAAAAGTAATATTCAGATGTCTAATAGAACCACCACATTATTCCACATCATTAGAATCATTATGATATTTGGATCTAAAATTTATGGACAAAATTTCATAAATATTAATGGTTACGTAACAGTGTAATCTGTTTGACATGTGGTTGATCGACACGTCATAACCTTTAGAGAATCTCCCGTACGATAGACACAAATCCAAATAAGTGTAGTTGTATATGCTCATATGGTGACATGGTTGTATAGTTGTATATACTCGTATGCTTTTTTCATAAATAAGTGTAGTTCTAGTTGTTATCATAAAATTTGGTTACTTTTCTAAAAATCTAGAAAACATGTTCGTACGTGCACCGGGAGGAAAACCGACATAACCCATAGTTCTTTAGGAAACCGATCAAGCATCTAGCCAATGGAAGTCTAACGGAATAGAAACCAGAAAGATAAAGTCACTTTTCTACTTTGCTATTTGCATAATAATATATGTGTTACAACACTTAGAAACATCACCAACAAAAAATTCAACATCGCCGATTTTTTTTGAACGGATGGGGCCCAAAGGCCCTGAAAGTATCATTTAGTCACCGCGGCAGTACAAGTTTACAGTGAGGCACTTGACAAACTAGGGAAGTAAAGATAAGTCCTCCACTACTAGTGCGCCACTATCCTCACGCTACGGCTATCTCCTTGTGTTAAGATAGGCGTAGCGCACCTGCTAGTGCGCCACGGCTAGGAGGGCAGGTGCGCTACGCGTTGGATCTTCTGTGGCGCATGTTGCAGTGCGTCACTAAGCTGCTCAGGTGCGCTTTAGCTGTAGTGCACCACAAAAGCTATGTCATGTGTGCCACAGAGGTTTTTTTTTTTAAATTTCAGAGCTAGATGATATACAATACAGATTATATAAAATATTACAGGCAGATATACACACACGGATACAAGATATACAATTATATATATAAATACACAATTTGCAAAACAAGATTGAAACAAATACATATAGATAAATCTCATACATGAATACATAGTATAAGTTACATTGTTTTGATCAAGTTACAAAGTAGTTGGTGACATGCGAATACATGTGTCTCGAACAAGTTAGAGCTCGGAATCTCGCCTAGACATCTAAACTAGCTAGACACAAACACAGGATAAACAACCAAAGACGATAAGCATCACCGCGACGAAGGTGTAGGTCTTCATCCGGTTCATCGTCCTAACTCCCTCTAGATAGCGCGTGTATCTAGCTTCCGCCTCCGCCATAGTGTTGTACCCTTTGTAGATATTGCCGCTGAAACGGTGCACCTGTCTCCGGCAGTCTTCCCAATCATCATAGACTCCGGGAACCCGTCCCTTGTACACGACGTACCACGTCATCTACAAGTTGACAATAATAATTAACCGGTGATTGAAAAAAAAACATGTATAATTAAAGTTGCATATGAAGATACACTTATAGAAAGTACTCCCAACTCAAAAAGACCAAAGTAACTCAAAAATCATGCCTCATATATAACAAGGTTGTTGGACACATGAATATGCTACGATGGAACTGTACACCAAGTAGGATGCACAACACCTAGACTTGTGCATAGCACAAGGCGTACAATCCCGTCGCAGCACATTCACATATATAGTATGCCACGACATTTCAATCATCGGCATTCTCGAAAAATACCAAAGTAACTCGAAAAACGTGCCTCATATATAACTAGCTAGGGCGTTGGACACAGGAATATGCTATGATGAAACTTTAAGACAAGTAGGATGCACAACATCTGAACTTATGCATAACACAAGGCTTACAATCCCATCACAGCACACATTCACATATATAGTGTGCCACAACATTTCAATCATTGACATTATTATCGAAAAAGACCAAAGTAACTCGAAAAGAATGCCTCATATATATATAAATAGGTCGTTGGACACAGGAATATGCTAAGACGGAACAGTTAGCCAAGTAGGATGCACAACACATGGACTTGTGCATATCACAAGGCTAACTATCCCGTCATAGCACATTCACATATATAGTGTGCCACGACATTTCAATCATTGGCATTACTCTCGAAAAAGACCAAAGTAACTTAAAAAGAATGCCTCATATATATATACATAGGTCGTTGGACACAGGAATATGCTACGATGGAACCGTGAGCCAAGTAGGATGCACAAGACCTGGACTTGTGCATATCACAAGGCTCACAATCCCGTCGTAGCACATTCACATATATAGTGTGCCACAACATTTCAATCATTGGCATTCTCGAAAAAAGACTAATAAAGTAAGGAAAAAAGAAGGACCAAAGTGAGCACAAGACCAAAGAGTAAGCAAAAAAACCAATCATTGATTGATATATAATAATAAGCAAAAGAAGTAAGCGATGATTCATAAACCTAATAAGATAAGTAGTAGCATGTACACTTGTCCACACACACACAAAGGTCATCTATAGTTTGGAACTACAACTAGGCCAACATCAAGCCTTCTGGCTCGGCTTAGGGAATGAGAGGACGCCTTGTCTCGTCATGAACTTCCTATAGTAACCCTGTATCTCTAGGATATCTTCTATGTCACGGTTATTCGGGATATTTCCTCTATGGAAGATCCCCCCAAAGTCATGACATCACAAAAGATGATTGCCCCAAACTACTGCTAGATACGATACATCTCTTGTCTAATATCTGAATCAGTGATATTGGCCTTGGCTTCGGCCCAATGTTTGAGATGATCTGGCAGCGTAGAATTCTGCTGGTCTAGTAGGAACGCCCTCATGTAATGGAGTGCGTAGTAGGCTTCCTTCTTACTGCTTTCCGGCTGCTTCATGCAGGGGAACTCCGTTACGTGGTTGAAGACGTGCCTGCCGAACTTGACCTTCGTACGCACGAAGGTGGTGCCTTCCGTCGAGGCATAGCCAGTGAGAGCATCATCCAGAACTTCCTTGATCTTGTCGTAGTTTTTCTTCTTTTCTAGACTCCCCGAGTCGAAATACGTGGCGTGCGAATGCTTCGACGATAAGGAGATGAGCGTACAGTGTTCATCTCTGCGCAAAAAATTCAAATGGAATGTGTTGTAAAAAGAATGATGATAATCTAATAAAGCCAATCAACGATGGCGAGTGAATAACGACTTACTTGGGAAAGTAAGGCACGAGAATGTATTCCTTTGTCTTGTTCACCACGAAGTTTCTTTTTAGGTATGAGGCCACGATACGTCGTTCAGCGGGGGAACCCAAGCAGCCGTCACGCATGTAGTAGGTGTCCACTATAGCGATGCCCGATGTGTTCTCTCTAATGATTTGCATGGCCAGGCTGAGAGAAAACAGGCGGACCATGGTATAGTGCAGCGTGTATAGGTGGAACATATTGAAGATGTTGTCAAACCGCAGGAAGAACAGATCCACAGGGGCATTGTCGACGAAGCCCAAGCCTGGTGGCACCTTAACCACGAATACCGGTGCGAGGTATCTTTCTCCGCCAGAAGGCGTCTCTCTATCGTCAGCACACCGTCATGCACACTCTGCAGTTCCGAACTGGCAAGCCTCCGCAAATTCTTAAGTAGCATGGGCTCACCCGCCACATGAATCCTCCACATAATACCATCGGGTCTTGGTGGCCCTTCCCGAAACCTGATCGGATTCGTAGTTGACGCCACTGGCTGGCTTGAGCTGCTAGATTTTCTTTTCCTGCCCTTTGTTTCCTTTTGGAGAGAGGGCAGGCACCGCAATCTGAGCACCGGCCACCCTATGTAGTGTGTCAGGGCTTAGAATAAAGGGCTAGTTGGTTGTATCAGCTGGCTTTGTAAAGGCGCAAGCTGGAGGCGTCTCCTGAGAACCAAACAGACGCTACACTTGGTGATAGTGGGTTTCTCGGTGGGGCCACCAGCTAGGTCTTCGTTGCTAAACTGAGTGTTGAATAAGTGATCATTCCAGTCTTCATCGTCCTCGGCTGGATCCTGCGCCATGTGCATATCATCAACATGATCATCCGACCCATCGTGTGGAGGTGACGGCGAGGGAGGTAAGGGGGCCTTGCCACCGCTTGTCGCTGGCACAACAAGCGGTGCTGTTGTCTGTGGTGTGATGGCCCCTGTCGTCTCCAAACAGATCACGCTCTTTGGCCATTGCAAGAATAAGCCGAAGCAACTTTTGAGGACAGCCGACTCTTCTTCATCCTCTCCTGGGGGGGGGGGTATGGGAGGTTCTAGGTCATCGCAGCCCCTTAGCACCCGACTAATTTTAACCCTGTGCACGCTATCTAGCATCGTCCTTGAGTGGACCGTGCGCTGCAAGGGTTGAACGATGGTACCCTTGGCAACATCCCTCGTCTCGTTGTTCACGTAGCATAAGAGAGTGCAAGGAACATCCATCTGCGTAAAACATGTACGGCGTCGTCAGAAATTCCATAAGAGTAATACATGGCATGAAAGGCGGTAAATCAATTTGTTTACCATGATGGTGTCGAGATCGGATAATGTCGAGGAACCGCACACGACGAGGGCGTGCAAGATACGGAGGGGCTGCTTGCTGGCGCAGTGCTGGGCGCCGGTGTAGTCTCCCTACCGGGTGTTTGGATCTCCGTTGTCGCCGCGACGATGGCAGGGGGGACACCAACATGTCCGGCGCCGCGGTGATGGCAGGGGGAGTCACCAACACTTGCGGCACCGTGGTGCTAGCAGGCGTAGTCACGAACACATAGTTCGCCTGATTCGTCAGCGCCGCGTTGTTCGAGTGGCTGCTGACCATGCTTGGAATCGGGCATGGCCCTCGTCGACCACCCGCACTCCAGTTCTCTATTGACTCCACCAAGGTAGGCAAGAAGGACGTGAGGGTGATTTACAGGTTGTCTTGGACGGTCCGCGGGATCCGCGCCACTAGTTCCTTAAGTTCTTGAACCTCGCGGTTTTCCTCCTCGCTCCTTCCTGACGACGCCACACGTGTCCTCGGCGGTGGATCAAAATGATCCACCCAATTCTTAACCCCGAGGCCGGCCAGACGGCTAGCTGACGATGGCTTCTTCGTAACCGACTCTATTTTCTTGGCCCGGTTCATCGCCCTGTTAAAAGGGTTATCCCACCGGGTGGCCGCCGTCGACCCCTGGGATGAGGAACCCTGGGATCCATGACAAGCAACAATTTCCTCCTCCTGCAGAAGAAGTAAAGTGAACTGTTTAGAAACTGGACTCATCGCTTAGAATGTAATCGAGTTGATCCGCGGTAATTAGACTACTTACCACAATTTCCTCGAATTCCTTCACCGCAAGGTTCGCGGTGAGTTGTTTGGTTTTTGGGTCCACATGGTAACGGGCCCTGATGAAGTTTCAAACCTGCCCGGGTTCGAATTTCGCAAAGGGGTTTTCTTTCTCCTTAGATCGATACTCTTCGTCGTCCTTATTACATTTGGCCTCCGTGGTTCTGTATCCACTAGATCCTAGACGGTGATGACCTATATTCATCGCCTGCAGCACCTTTCTCCGATTACTATTGGCCAGGGCTCTTTCGGATTCACACACCTCCTAGAACTCCCGAAATTGATCTTCGGTGATCTGCGGGTCAATCTTCTGGATTTCCTCGAGACTTTTGCCTTCTTTATAGATCTTCTTCTTTATCCGGGTTTTCCAGCTAGCCAGGGCGATGCTCATCTTTGTGAGGGAGGATTTTTTTACTTCATTCCCATGATAATTTGTGTTCTGATACTCAGCGGGGAACTTGTATCTTGTGTGCAGATTTTCGAAGAGGAGTGTGCGCAAGTGGCCATTATCTTTATGCCAGAGATTCTCGGTGTTGATCGAGATGGTTGTCCGGGTGATCGCTGCCACTTGCCCACCGTACCCTCTAACGACAAGGTCGGGCTCCAAAGGAACCCCTGTTGGGCTCACTTCGGTAATTTCCTCACTGACGGTGCCGACCGTGTTCGGGCGTCGTTCCTTCTACTTCATCTTCTTCTTAGGAAGATTGGTACCACTTCATGTGCCCTCGCCGCCATCAGTGGTTTCATCACTCGCCGTTCCTTCGCCTTTTTCCTCCGCGTCTTCCATCTCATCATCCTCGCTCTCTGAAGGATGGTATTCTTCATCGTCTTCTAGCCACTGGGCCGCCTCCCAGAATGTCAATTGTTTATTCGGAGGTCTGAGTTTTCCTTCAGAGCTGATGCGCTTAGAACATCCAGCCTCGTCGTTGTCACACATATTTGCACTAATAAAAAGCAAATAATTGGTTAAATGCACGGAAAAATCCTGCATGACCTTTGCTAATTTTCTTAAACTAGGAGTGCCCGATTTCTGCCGAAACGGAAGTTAATCAATATTTCGGCAAAAATCAGGACTCATTTTATACAAGAACCTGCATACACGACATAATAAACTCCTTCATACAAGCACAAGCACAATTAGCAAAGAATAAGCACCTTTCATTATATGACATCAAGCAAATATGACAGCAAGTATGGTCATTATATGAGAGCAAGCAAATAAGAACCTGTCATTATATAATATACATGCAGATTATAGCATTCAACACCAGGAGCATTTCATCACCAGGAGCATTCAACACCAGGAGCATTTCATCACTAAAGAAAATAAGCAAATAAGCAAGTTTTAACCATGTATTTTCATCACCAGGAACATTTCATCACTAAAGAAAATAAGCAAATAAGCAAGTTTTAAACATGTATTTTCATCACCAGGAACATTTCATCACTAAAACCATCACCAAGATATTTGGTTCAGCACATATTCATTTTATATATTCACACATTTGGTTCAGCACATATTCATTTTATATATTCACACATTTGGTTCAGCACATATTCATTTTATATATTCACTTCAACATATTTCTTGTAGTAGTATATACACATCACTAACTACACAGTGCCAAAAATCATATCTTAGTTGAGTGATATTGAGTATCTACCATCTAAACCTACACCCTACACAGTAGTATATACAACATCTTCATATCTCAATTATGAAGGATACATAGTAGTATACAAAGTAGTATACACCCTACAGAGTAGTATCTTCATATCTCAATTATACACAGTAGTATACACATTAGTATACACCCTACACATATTGCTTGCAGTAGTATATACATCATCTTCATATCTCAATGCATCTTCATATCTAAACCTACAAGTAGAAATCTAACCTACATCCTACATAGTAACTACACAGTGGCAAAAATCATATCTAAACCTACACAGTGGCAAAAATTTCATAAACATGTAGTCAAACATACACAATGGCTGGTGTGTATATTCACCTCTGCAGTGACTGACATAAGAACACTTCTGGTGATGGAATCAGTGCCGTCAACAGGAGAGCATCACCATTGAATGAAAGATAAAAGGACAAATAATTGTTCATCTCTTTCATTCAAAGTGGCAATGAATGTTTCAGAGCTCCAGTAACCAACTGAAAACATTTCTACCTCCTATAAATGAAACAAAAATTCTAACTCCGCTAGGAAAATTTCTACACATTACACACCATGCAATTCAGCTAGATGCAGCTTCCAAAATAAAAGAATCATAACCAGGCTACAATAATTCTTATTAACTGGTACTGATTCTGGTGCAAATAGAACTACAGGTAGGTGGAAGCTGGATATAACAATTCCCGGTCGATTTGTCCATGGTGTATACTAAAAGAGTTCATTAGAATTTGTGCTACCTAGTAGCAACATATATTTCTTGAATTGCAACTTCCAAATTTGTTTGCCCTAGTTATCTATAACCGAAATTCCTGCTATGGCATCATCTATCCAATTTTTAATAGCAAAAACAGAATGTACACTACTCTATTATGAAATCATGAACACTATGAACGTTCACAAACAGTACCACATGAAGAAATCCTGGAAACGCAAAAGGCCAGGAAGCTAAACAATTTAAAACAAGGCAATGGCACAAATTTAAACAGACACCAAAGCCTAAACTTTTTCTTTGGACAAGGAGCAGATTCAGAAAAAACTCACCTTAATTTGAGTCCTAAGATAACTATAGAGAAAACTGAATTCAGCCACAAATGAAAACAGAAGCAACATACTTGTGGGTATAGTTTATGTTTCTTCTTTCTTTTTCCCCCAAAAGGTTTTCCATCTTTCTTTTTCCCCCAAAAAGTTTTCCATCTTTCTGGACTTCCTGGCTTTCTTAATATAAAATGAAGATTGCACATTTGCATTGAAGATGGTAGTCATGTATAGTAATTAGTAATGAAGGAAGTTTTTGTTGTGTTAATTGCATCAGCTTTTTTTTCACAGAATATGTAGTATATGTTCTTCTGGAAATTCTGTTTATTTTGTCTTCTAAAGTTCTATGCCTTTTGAAACACATGGGAACCTTTATTCTAGCAGTAACTTTTTATAGATTTCATTACTAAATGTAGCCAGCCATTGTGCTAATTTTCCTATTGCTATGTGCTAAAGGAGTTCGTCTGAATCCAAATGAAGATGCAAACAATACTGACTGTGATCCATCTAATTACCAGAGAACAACAAAGAAAAAGAAATGCCCAGTTCCTGGGTGCAGAGAGGGGAGAAGGCTCACCTCCTCTAAGATGAGGACGATGACGAGTGCGCGGGCGAGGAGGCGGCCTCCTCCTCCTTAGCCTCGAGCGGCGGCGGCCTCCTCCTCCTCGAGCGGCGGCGACCTCCTCCTCCACGGATCGGCATTGATGCGGGCCTCCTCCTCCTCCAGCGGCGCGGGCCTCCTCCTCCACGAGCGGCGCGAGCCTCCTCCTCCTCCACTGATCGGCAGCGGCGCGGGCCTCCTCCTCCACGAGCAGCGCGAGCCTCCTCCTCCTCCACTGATCGGCAGCGGCGCGGGACTCCTCCTCGAGAGCGCAGCGGCGGGGCTCGAAGTGGTGTCTGAGATGGGGATGAGAGAGGCGTACGTGGTGTGGTTGACTAGTCCAACCCACTTAGGCGTAGCGCACCCTGGCCAACCGTAGCGCACTTGGCCAGGGTGCGCTACACCTAAGTGGGTTGGACTAGTCAGATAAGACGGCGGCCACCCCACTAGTTAACACTAGCACTGTCTTATCCCACTGGTTCTGCCCACTTCTCTATTCTAAACTTGTGAGCACCCAGATTCGAATCCTGGTGCCCCACTTTTTTATTTTTATTTTAAAAATACTTTTAAATGTTCCAAAAAATGCCCAAAAGTGGTGGTATATGCCATACAAGTTTTGTTTTGTTTTTAAAATAATTTTAAATATTCCAAAAATTCCCAAAAGTGATAATATATGTTATTAAAGTGGTACAAATATGATTCAAAGTATAACTAAATTTCATAATAATTTGTCCATGAATATTACAATCTTTTTTGACCACGCGTTTTACAATATTTTTTGAGCTAGTGTTTTACAATCTTTTGTCACTTCTTTGTCACGGTTGAATAATTTAGCCCTGGCACTTTAATGTTTCTTCTTTCGAACAGGCTACCTTTTTTGGGTAGGGTTGTCATTTTTCTTCTTGTGATGTATGTTGCTGCATCGTAGTCGTCGTCATCTTCAATCTTTGGATCGCCGTACTGGTCGAAGTCTTGCTCGTTCGCGACTCCATCCATTCCGATGATGTTTATTTTTCCTCCCCTCACGAAAATACGGCTAGGCTTTGTCAGGTCGGTAATGAAAAAACATTGGTCCACTTTGGTAGCCAGTACCCACGGTTCAATTTTCACGGCCACGTTCGCACCGGCGGCCTTGGATTTGGCTGCTTCGGGTATAACCATGGTTGTGAAATACCGGTCTTCTCTTTCGATGCTCTTTGCCCATCTGACATGGAACATTGGCACCTTTTCTCCACAGTAGTCGAGCTCCTAGATCTCCTTGATCCTTCCGTAGAATCTTTTCTTCACGTTGTCATCAGTGTAGAATTCCGACGTTACAACTGAGTTCTGATAATCACACTTGTTGTCCTTTTCCTCCGTGTAGAATGTGTAGCCGTTGATATCATACGCCTGATAGGTCACCAGGTTTTGCATCGGTCCCTGCGACAAGGTCAATATGATCTTTTCCGTGTCAGAAGAATGCGATCGCGGGGGATTCTCAAGGAGCGTTTGCCTAAACCAACGTGTGAAATCGGAATTGTGCTCTTTGATTATTTCTCCCTGCGTCCTCTATATGCCCCGGTCACTGTACTTCTTCTCGGTTAACCTTTTGTGCTTATGTACCCAAGGATCGACCAGTTCTAAATGCTATAGCGCAACGAGGTTTGCTGATCAAAGTCCGTGCGTCGAAAAAAGTCTGCATGCAGTACGCGACGACCCTCTTGGTGACCAGATCCGTCGAGCTTGCCAAGGTGCCTGTTGACGGGAAGACCGACAGGGTTCTCGATGTGTAGATAATTCGTGCAGAAAGAGATGCACTCTTCGGCCAGAAAGCACTTGGCTATGCTTCCATCTGGACGGGACCTGTTGCGAACGTATCCTTTGATGTGTCCTTTCATCCTTTCGAACATCATCATGCTGCGGAGGAACATCGGCCCGAGTTGGACGATGTCCTCCACGACATGGACCAGCAGATGCACCATAATGTCGAAGAATGTGGGCAGGAAGTAGACCTTAAGCTCGCATAGTATCACCACGATCTCCTCCTGTAGCCTCCCAATCTTATTCACGCCAATCGACTTCCTAGAGATGACGTCGAAAAACTTGCAGAGGCCAAATAACGTTTAACGGACGTGCTCGTCCATTACCCCTCTTCGTGCAACCGGAAGTACCTACGTCATTAGCATGGCACAATCATGAGACTTCATGCCATTGAACCCCTTCTTCGCCTCGTCTAGGTATCTGCTTATCTTGCCCGCGTAGCTGTAAAGAAATTTGACTCCTAGAAGACACTTGAAAAACTGTTTGATCTCATCCTGGCTTAGAGTGAAGCAAGAAGGAGGGCAGTAACATTCGTTTTTCTTGAACTTTTTACCCTTTCGACGACCTTGTGTCGTCTCCGACTCATGATCATCGTCAATTTCCTGATCATCAGGAGTAGTGCGTCCTCCATGAAGCTCCTTCCGGATACCCATGAATATCAGTTCGTGCCTTGCTTTCGGACCATCTTTCTACCTATCTGGCATGTTGATTAAGGTGGCGACCATACTCTCGCACATGTTTTTCGTGATATGCATGATGTCAAGGCTATGAGGCGTGCGGAGAAACTTCCAGTATGGCAACTCCCAGAAAACAGACCTTGTTTTCCATACCTTCATCAACGTCTTGTCTTGCTTCCTCTTTCGCTTCTTTCCAGGCTTAGGACAATCTTTCCAGTTTTTCAGCAACTCTTCCACTGCTTCGCTGCTCCTCCGCTCTAGGATTCCTCGGGTCTCGGATTTGCCATCGAATACGTCTCCACGTTTTCTCCATGGATCATTCTTTCCGAGCCACCTCCGGTGCGCCATGAACATAGTTTTCGAAGACCCTGGATCTTTCTCTAGCTCGAGATAGCTTGTGTTATCCATGCACCTAACGCATGCGCAGAATCCTTGGATAACCTTCCCCGAGATATACCCGCAACCTGGATAGTCTTGCATCGTAGTGACCAACGCGGCTCTCATAGTGAAATAATCTTGTGCGACGGCGTCATAAGTATTAGCTCTAGATTCCCATAACGTGGCTAGCTCCTCTTTCAACAGCCCGAGATACAGATTGATATCGGTACCAGGTTGTTTCGGCCCTTGAATTAGCATACTCATTTGTATGTACTTCTTCTTCATGCACAACCATGGAGGGAGGCACTAGTGGGAACAGCCCCATTGGTCCCGGTTGGTAAGGGGCATTAGTCCCGGTTACCCAACCGGGATGGGGCAATCGGGACTAAAAGCCCCAACCTTTAGTCCTGGTTGCCCCACCAACCGGGACAAAAGGGGGTACACGTGGCTGCGGCAGAGGGCGAGGGGGGTGGAGCAACTGTCCCGGTTCGTAACACAAACCGGGACAAATAACCCTCTGCCGTGGCAGGGATTTGACACATTTGAGGGATAGGAGGAACCGGCACGCCTCCGGCGCTCAGCATCTAGCCGACGGGGACACAGTAGCCCGGTGGGCAGGGGTAGTTCGAGGAGCAAAGCGCCTCCGCCTCCCTGGGAGTTAGTGCTACGGTGGAAGTCATGGGAAAGAGTGATGAGGTTGCAGATATGAGTCTAGAGATGTGCAATGAAAATGGAGGCCAACCCTACATATATATAGTGAGAAATGTTGGAATTATGCCCTAGAGGCAATAATAAAGATGTTATTATTATAATTCTTGTTCATGATAAAGTTTATATTCCATGCTAGAATTGTATTAAGCGGAAACTTTAATACTTGTGTGGTTTGTGAACAACACCGTGTCCCTAGTACGCCTCTATGGACTAGCCCATTGATCAATGATGGTTAAGGTTTCCTAACCATAGATATGAGTTGTCAATTGATAATGAGATCATATCATTGGAGAATGATATGATGGACAGACCCAAACTAAGCAAAGCAATTAGATCGTATCATCGTGTTCATCTTTGCGAAGCTTTTCTTATGTCAAATATTGTATTCCTTAGACCATGAGATAATACAACTCCCTAGTATTGGAAGAAAGCTTTCAGGTCATCAAACGTCATCCTATGAGAGGGTGATCATAAAGGTGTCTCTCAGGTGATCGGAAAGTATCTGTTGGGTTGTATGTATCGAGATGGAATTTGTCCCTCCCAAGTCGGAGAGATATACTTCGGGCCCACTCGGTAATCGATATCAACACCGCTTGCAAGCATGTGGTTAAGGAGTTAATCACAAAGTGATATCGGATTACGGAACGAGTAAAGTACTTGCTGTGAACGAGATTGAACTAGGTATGACGGTACCGACGATCGAATCTCGGGCAAGTAAAATATCGCGAGACGAAGGGAATATATATATGGGATTGTTTGAATCCTGGCATCGTGGTTCATCCGATATGATCATCGATGAATGTGTGGGAGTCAATATGGGTGCCCAGACCCCGCTGTTGATTATTGATAGAAGATCATGTCTGCATATTCTCGAACCCGCAGGGTCACACACTTAACGTGTCTCGACGCTAGGATAGATTGGATAATTGGTTTATGAATTTTTGTTCGGAGTCTCGGATGGGATTCGGGACATCACGAGATGTTCTGGAGTGGTCCGGAGAATAAGATTCATATAAGGCAGTGCAGTTTTTGGAGTTCGGAATTGTTCCGGGTTAATCGGTATTGTACCGGAAGCTTCTAGAACCTTCCGGAAGGGCACCAACGTGGCCCCACCTTCCGGGAGGGGGCATGGGCCTATGAGGGAGTGTCCTGGCCGCATTGGGCCAGGTGCACAAGTCCCCATAGGGCCCAGCCGAACCTAGAGAGTTTAAATCGTTTAAACTAGAGATAGGGTTTCTAGAAGAGGGGAGAGTCCATGCCATCCACTCCTTATCCTTTGGTCTTGGGGGAGGGGCTAGGGCTGCGCCCCCACCTCTATATAAAGAGGGGTGGGGGCGCACCAACCCCACACACCTCTCCTCCAAACCCTAGCCGCCTTGCTAGCTTTCCTCTCTCCCTCCCGACTGTTTGTAGGCGAAGCCCTGCTGCAGAAATTCTCCACCATATACACCACGCCGTCGTGTTGTAGATCCAATCTATCTCTCCACCATACTTGCTGGTCTGAGGAAGGAGGAGACGTCGAGGTGCTGCACGTGTGCATCTCACGGAGGCACCGCCACTTGTGGTGCTAGATCGGATCGGATCACGAGGAGGAGAAGCGAGTACGACTACATCACCCACGTTCCTGCGAACGTTCCGTTGTGCGAATATTCAAGGGTATGAAGATCTAATCCAATCTCTCTCGTTATTTGCATCTCCTAGATTAGATCTTGGCTTTCCCTCTGTTCGCTCCGTAGAAAATTTGATTTACTATGCCGCGAAACCCTTCAGTGGTATCAGAGCTAGATCTATGCGTAGATGTGTTTCACGAGTAGAACGCAACTTGGTTGTTGCGGGCGTTGATGTTTTCTGTTGCAAGCCTCTTGTTTGTGTTCTTCTTATGACGCGGGATAGTGAGGTTGAAGCGGTCCAGGCCAACCTTACGCGACGTCGTTCGCGAGACCGGCTCCGCACTTGACGTGTGGCTTGTTCCACACATGCGGCTGGTGGATGTCAGTTTCTCTCACTATAGTTGTCATGGGATTAACACCGGAGTTTGGCAACCATAATATCACCGTTGTGGCTTTCCGTAGGTAAGAATCGTTCTTAGCATCTACTCCCATAAGCCACGTAAAACATGCAACAACAAAGTAGAGGCGTCTAACTTGTTTTTGCAGGGAGTGTTTTCTGTCATATGGTATGGCCCAAGATGTGATGTGTACATTGTATGCGATGATCATGTTTTGTAATGTTTCACGACTTGCATGTGGATGAGTACACAACCGGCAGGAGCCATATGGTTGTCTTTATAATTGTGTATGACCTGCGAGTCAACTTCTTATACGCCATGTAATAGCTTTACTTTATCGCTAAATAGTTAGCAATAGTTGTAGTTGCTATTCGTGGTGGAGGCAATCATGGTGGAGTGATGGAGATCATGCCGGAACGCACAAGATGGAGATCATTGCGCGAAGATTGGCTATACCATGTCACATAAAGTTATATGCATGTGATGTTTATCCTTTTATGTATCTTATTATGCTTAGATCGCGACGGTAGCATTATAAGATGATTCCTCACTTAAAGATCAAGATAAAAACTGTGTTCTCCCCAAGTATGCACCGTTGCGAAAGTTCGTCGTGTGCAAGCATCACGTGATGATCGGGTGCTATAGACTCTATGCTCACATACAACGGGTGCAAGCCAGTTTTGCACACGCGGAAATACTTGGGTCTAGCTTGACGAGCCTAGCATGTACAGACATGGCCTCGGAACACAAGAACCGAAAGGTTAAGCATGAGTCATATGAATGATATGATCGACACTTGGTTGTCCACCATTGAAACCACATCTCTTCTCGTGATGATCGGATTAGGTGTGGTGAATTTGGATCGTGTTCACTAAACAACTTGATGGATGTTGAATTTAGTGGGAGTTCATCTAGTAATTGATTAAGTTGAACTGTTTATCATAAACATAGTCTAAATCGTACTTGCTAATACTGTAGATCACATGGCCAAATCCAACTTCAACTTCAATGTTTTTGCTGAGAAGGAAAAGCTTAGAAACAATGGGTCTAACTTCACCAATTGGTTCCGCAATCTAAGAATCATTCTGTCTGGCGGACAAAAGGACTATGTCCTTGGTAAAGCGTTAGGTGACCCCCCTGCTGCAACTGCGCTGGCTGATCAGAAAGCTGTCTATCAGTCGCGCAAAGATGATTATGGTGTGATTAAGAGCACCATGTTGTTTTCTATGGAACCGGAGCTTCAAAATCGTTTTGAAACCTATCCCGGGCCCTTTGAGATTCTCGAGGAGCTAAAAACCATGTTTCAGACTCAAGCCCGTTCTGAGAGATATGAGATCTCTGAGAAGTTCTTTAACTGCAAGATGGATGAAGGGAGTTCCGTTAGTGAGAACGCCATAAAGATGTCGGGCTACACTCAACGCCTTGAGCAACTGGAATGCACGATTCCAGAGGAGCTCAAGATTGACAGGGTTCTGCAATCACTCCCTCCCAGCTACAAAGGTTTTGTAGTGACTCATAATCAGATTGGCTCCACTGATACGATCACCGAGCTCTTCGCAAAGCTGAAGGCTGCGGAGGTGGACATCAAGAAGTATAATCATGTGTTGATGGTCAACAAACCCTCCTTTAAGAAAGGTAAGGGAGCAAAGAAGCCCTTCAAGAAGGGCGGCGGCAAGCGCAATGCTCCTGCTGAGAAGAAGCTCAAGTCTGGTCCTAAGCCGGACACTGAGTGATTCTATTGCAAGGACAAGGGTCACTGGAAGCGCAACTGTCCGAAGTACTTAGCGGACAAGAAGGCTGGCACCATCAAAGGTATATTTGATATACATGTTATTGATGTTTTCCTTACTAGCCCTCGTTGTAGTGCCTGGGTATTTGATACCGGTTCAGTTGCTAATATTTGTAACTCGAAACAGGAGCTACGGAATAGATGGCGGCTTGCGAGGGATGAGGTGACGATGCGCGTTGGCAACGGATCAAGAGTTGATGTGATGGCCGTCGGCACGCTCTCCTTAGTTTTACCTTCGGGATTAGTTTTCAACCTTAATAAATGTTATTATGTGCCTGCGTTGAGCATGAACATTATTTCTGGATCGTGTTTATTGCAAGACGGTTATTCATTTAAATCGGAGAATAATGGTTGTTCTATTTATATGAGTAACATCTTTTATGGTCATGCACCTCTTGTAAATGGTTTATTTCTTCTAAATCTCGAAAGGGATGAAACACACATCCATAACATTGAGGCTAAGAGATGCAAAGTAGATAGTGATAATACTACTTATTTGTGGCACTGTCGTCTAGGTCATATTGGTGTAAAGCGCATGAAGAAACTCCATTCCGATGGACTTTTGGAGTCTCTTGATTTTGAATCATTTGACACATGCGAACCATGCCTCATGGGCAAGATAATCAAAACCCCGTTCTCCGGTATGATGGAGAGAGCAACAGAATTGTTGGAAATCATACATACCGATGTATGCGAACCGATGAGTGTTTCGACGCGCGGTGGATATCGCTATTTCCTCACTTTTACCGATGACTTGAGTAGATATGGGTATATCTATTTAATGAAACATAAATCTGAAACATTTGAAAAGTTCAAGGAATTTCAGAATGAAGTGGAGAACCATCGTAACAGAAAGATTAAGTTTCTACGATCCGATCGTGGAGGTGAATATTTAAGTTATGATTTTCTCACGCATCTTAAAGCAAGTGGAATCGTTTCACAACTCACGCCACCCGGAACACCACAGCGCAATGGTGTGTCTGAACTCCGGAATCGAACCCTATTAGATATGGTCCGATCAATGATGTCTCTTACTGATTTGCCGTTATCATTTTGGGGTTATGCATTAGAAACCGCTGCATTCACTTTAAATAGGGCTCCATCTAAATCCGTTGAGACGACACCGTATGAACTGTGGTTTGGTGCTAAACCTAAGTTGTCGTTTCTTAAAGTTTGGGGATGCGAAGCTTACGTCAAGAAGTTGATGCCAGACAAGCTCGAACCCAAAGCGGAGAAATGCGTCTTCATAGGATACCCTAAGGAAACTATTGGGTATACCTTCTATCACAGAACCGAAGGCAAAGTGTTTGTCGCAAAGAACGGTTCCTTTCTTGAGAAGGAGTTTCTCTCGAAAGAAGTGAGTGGGAGGAAAGTAGAGCTAGACGAGGTTATTGAACATTCTCTTGAATTGTAGAGTAGCGCAGCACCTGAAATTGTTCCAGTGCCGCCTGCACCAACAATAGAGGAAGCTAATGACAAGGATCATGAAGCTTCGGACGATGCTGCTACTGAACGTCGCAGGTCGACAAGGTCGCGTGCCCCTCCTGAGTGGTACGGAAACCCTGTCTTGACTGTCTTGTTAGGAGAAGACAGTGAACCTACGAACTATGAGGAAGCGATGATGAGCCCAGACTCTGAGAAATGGCTGGAATCCATGAAATCCGAATTGGGATCCATGAGCGAAAACCAAGTATGGACTTTGGTGGACCCTCCTAGCGACCGAAAGGCCATTGAGTGCAAATGGATCTTCAAGAAGAAAACGGACGCGGATGGTAATGTTACCGTCTATAAAGCACGACTTGTCGCAAAAGGTTTTTGACAAGTTCAATGTGTTGACTACGATGAGACTTTCTCTCCCGTAGCGATGTTTAAGTCCATTCGGATTTTATTAGCAATTGCTGCGTTTCATGATTATGAAATATGGCATATGGATGTCAAGACTGCTTTCCTCAATGGCAACATTGATGAAGAGTTGTATATGATGCAACCCGAAGGTTTTGTCGATCCTAAGGATGCTAGTAAAGTATGCAAACTTCAGCGTTCCATTTATGGACTGAAGCAAGCATCTCCGAGTTGGAACCTTCGTTTTGATCAAGTGATCAAGAGTTTTGGATTTCTTCCAAATTGCTACGAAGCTTGTATCTACAAGAAAGTGAGTGGGAGCTCGGTGACGTTTCTGGTACTATATGTGGATGACATATTGATTATTGGAAATGACATCAACATGCTTAACGATGTGAAGAGTTATTTTAACAAGTGTTTTTCAATGAAAGACCTAGGTGAAGCTGCTTATATATTGGGCATCAAAATCTATAGAGATAGACAAAGACGCCTGATAGCATTAAGCCAGAGTACATACCTAGACAAAGTTCTGAAAAGGTTCAGAATGGATAAGGCAAAGAAAGGTTCAGTACCTATGTTGTCAGGTAAGATATTGAGCAAGGCTCAGTGTCCAGCTACGGTAAATGATAGGGAAGCTATGAGCAAATTGCCTTATGACTCGGCCATAGGTTCCATCATGTATGCCATGCTGTGTACTAGACCGGATGTGTCCAATGCTCTTAGTTTGACGAGCAGATATCAAAGTGATCCAGGAGTGGAACACTGGACAGCCGTGAAGAACATCCTAAAGTACCTAAATAGGACTAAAGAAATGTTCTTAGTCTATGGGGGTGATGAACAGCTTGTCGTAAAAGGTTACGTCGACGCTAGTTTTGACACCGACAAGGATGATTCTAAATCTCAGATAGGATACGTTTATATTTTGAATGGAGGAGCTGTGAGCTGGAGAAGCTGCAAGCAAAGCGTGATCGCGGGATCTACAGTAGAAGCGGAATACATGGCTGCTGCAGAAGCGTCAAGTGAAGGAGTTTGGATCAGAAACTTCATCACTGAGCTTGGTGTGGTTCCAAGTGCATTGGACCCACTAGAGATATTGTGTGACAACATTGGCGCCATAGCACTTTCTAAGGAACCAAGATATCATCCAAAGACCAAGCATATCAACCGCAAGTTTCATATAATCAAGGATTATATTGCAGATGGAGATCTGAAGATTAGCAAAGTACATACAGATCTGAATGTCACAGATCCATTGACTAAACCTCTTCCACGTGTAAAACATGATCAGCACCTCAGTGCCATGGGTGTGAGATTGTTGCCAGATGTAAACTAGATTATTGACTCTAGTGCAAGTGGGAGACTGTTGGAATTATGCCCTAGAGGCAATAATAAAGATGTTATTATTATAATTTTTGTTCATGATAAAGTTTATATTCGATGCTAGAATTGTATTAAGCGGAAACTTTAATACTTGTGTGGTTTGTGAACAACACCGTGTCCCTAGTACGCCTCTATGGACTAGCCCATTGATCAATGATGGTTAAGGTTTCCTAACCATAGATATGAGTTGTCAATTGATAATGAGATCATATCATTGGAGAATGATATGATGGACAGACCCAAACTAAGCAAAGCAATTAGATCGTATCATCGTGTTCATCTTTGCGAAGCTTTTCTTATGTCAAATATTGTATTCCTTAGACCATGAGATAATACAACTCCCTGGTATCGGAAGAAAGCTTTCAGGTCATCAAACGTCATCCTATGAGAGGGTGATCATAAAGATGTCTCTCAGGTGATCGGAAAGTATTTGTTGGGTTGTATGTATCAAGATGGAATTTGTCCCTCCCAAGTCGGAGAGATATACTTCGGGCCCACTCGGTAATCGATATCAACACCGCTTGCAAGCATGTGGTTAAGGAGTTAATCACAAAGTGATATCGGATTACGGAACGAGTAAAGTACTTGCTGTGAACGAGATTGAACTAGGTATGACGGTACCGACGATCGAATCTCGGGCAAGTAAAATATCGCGAGACGAAGGGAATATATATATGGGATTGTTTGAATCCTGGCATCGTGGTTCATCCGATATGATCATCGATGAATGTGTGGGAGTCAATATGGGTGCCCAGACCCCGCTGTTGATTATTGATAGAAGATCATGTCTGCATATTCTCGAACCCGTAGGGTCACACACTTAACGTGTCTCGACGCTAGGATAGATTGGATAATTGGTTTATGAATTTTTGTTCGGAGTCTCGGATGGGATCCGGGACATCACGAGACGTTCCGGAGTGGTCCGGAGAATAAGATTCATATAAGGCAGTGCATTTTTTGGAGTTCAGAATTGTTCCGGGTTAATCAGTATTGTACCGGAAGCTTCTAGAACCTTACGGAAGGGGACCAACGTGGCCCCACCTTCCGGGAGGGGGCATGGGCCTATGAGGGAGTGTCCTGGCCGCATTGGGCCAGGGTCACAAGGCCCCATAGGGCCCAGCCGATCCTAGATAGTTTAAATCGTTTAAACTAGAGATAGGGTTTCTAGAAGAGGGGAGAGTCCATGCCCCCCACTCCTTATCCTTTGGGCTTGGGGGAGGGGCTAGGGCTGCGCCCCCCTCTATATAAAGAGGAGTGGGGGCGCACCAACCCCACACACCTCTCCTCCAAACCCTAGCCGCCTTGCTAGCTTTCCTCTCTCCCTCCCAACTGTTTGTAGGCGAAGCCCTGCTGCAGAAATTCTCCACCATATAGACCACGCCGTCGTGTTGTAGATCCAATCTATCTCTCCACCATACTTGCTGGTCCGAGGAAGGAGGAGACGTCGAGGTGCTGCACGTGTGCATCTCACGGAGGCACCGCCATTTGTGGTGCTAGATCGGATCGGATCGCGAGGAGGAGAAGCGAGTACGACTACATCACCCACGTTCCGACGAACATTCCGCTGTGCGAATCTTCAAGGGTATGAAGATCTAATCCAATCTCTCTCGTTGTTTGCATCTCCTAGATTAGATCTTGGCTTTCCCTCTGTTCGCTCCGTAGAAAATTTTGATTTACTATGCCGCGAAACCCTTCAAGAAATGGCAGGAAGATAACTGGAGGGAAGAACCGGCGGGAAAAACTGGCGGGAAGAAATGGCGGGAAAAAATGGAGGGAAGAAAAATGGCGAGAAGAAATGGCGGAAGAAAATGGAGGGAAGAAAAATGGCTCATTTAGAATTTGCATTGGATCTCTGAAGAAACCACATATTGCGAGTCCAAAAATGATTTTTTTTCAAAATCACGGGCGATAGATCATGTACCTGTAGTACAAACCGGACCCACTTCCTACCGATTCAGCAGACATTTGTCCTTTTTACCCGGGATGGACAAAAAGGTTTGATATGTCCCGGTTGGGAGATAGTCCATGTAAGGTGGTCTAGTATTTTAGGAAAATGTGATGGTAGCATTCTGAAACAGCATTTTGGTGGTTACTTCACAAAATGACCCGTTTTTTGCGCTCGGAAAATGGAAAAGGGCTTTTCCGTGCGACAAAAAGGAAAACTTCCTCCTGCAACATTGTTCTCCATACCAATGTCCACATGCATGCATAATATGGGAACAACATCACAAACTATGCCGTGATTCAGCACATAACATCGGTCATTTGGACCGAAAGCCATGAAACCTCGAACATGATAGGTCATTTTGTGAAGGTTTTTTCGAGACATGATCAATATACCAAGTCTGGTATTTTTCCTTTCAAATATGTCACATAATATGAAACCACGCGAAGGATTTTCATTGTTCGGATTTTTTTTTAATTTCTTATGCCTGTTTTGAATTTTTTGAATTTCTAACTATGGTCGAACCGGCGTGCATGAAGATAGGGGACGAGCATCGTTAGAACTTGCATTGGATCTCTGAAGAAACCACATATTGCGAGTCTAAAAATGATTTTTTCAAAAAATCACGGGCGATAGATCATGTACCTATAGTACAAACCAGACCCACTTCCTACCGATTCGGCAGACATTTGTCCTTTTTACCCGGGATGGACGAAAAGGTTTGAGATGTCCCGGTTGGGAGATAGTCCATGTAAGTTGGTCTAGTATTTTAGGAAAATGGGACGGTAGCATTCTGAAACAACTTTATGGTGGTTACTTCACAAAACAACCCGTTTTTTGCGCTCGGAAAATGGAAAAGGTCTTTTCCGTGCGACAAAAAGGAAAACTTCCTCCTGCAACATTGTTCTCCATACCAATGTCCACACACATGCATAATATGGGCACAACATCACAAACTATGCCGTGATTCAGCACATAACATCGGTTATTTGGACCGAAAGCCATGTAACCTCGAACATGATAGGTCATTTTGTGAAGGTTTTTTCGAGACATGATCAATATACCAAGTCTGGTATTTTTTCCTTTCAACTATGTCACATAATATGACATCACGCGAAGGATTTTCATTGTTCGGATTTGTTTTGAATTTCTTATGCCCGTTTTGAATTTTTTGAATTTCTAACTATGGTCGAACCGGCGTGCATGAAGATTGGGGACGAGCATCATTAGAACTTGCATTGGATCTCTGAAGAAACCACATATTGCGAGTCTAAAAATTATTTTTTCAAAAAATCACGGGCGATAGATCATGTACCTGTAGTACAAACCGGACCCACTTCCTACCTATTCGGCAGACATTTCTCCTTTTTTCCCGGGATGGACGAAAAGGTTTGAGATGTCCCGGTTGGGAGATAGTCCATGTAAGGTGGTCTAGTATTTTAGGAAAATGGGATGGTAGCATCCTGAAACAGCATTTTGGTGGTTACTTCACAAAACGACCCGTTTTTTGCGCTCGGAAAATGGAAAAGGGCTTTTCCGTGCGACAAAAAGGAAAACTTCCTCCAACAACATTGTTCTCCATACCAATGTCCACATGCATGCATAATATGGGCACAACATCACAAACTATTCCGTGATTCAGCACATAACATCGGTCATTTGGACCGAAAGCCATGAAGGTTTTTTCGAGACATGATCAATATTCCAAGTCTGGTATTTTTCCTTTCAACTATGTCAGATAATATGACACCACGCGAAAGATTTTCATTGTTCGGATTTTCAATATACTAAAGGTTCATCTTTAGTCCCGGTTGGAGGGATTTCGGCAGGCTGGGCCAGGCAGCACTAATGATAGGGGTGAGTGTCGACATTATGTCATGCGGTGTGTACCTTGTCCCGGATGGTGTCACCAACCGGGACTAAAGATGAACCTTTAGTCCCGGGTTGGAGACACCAACCGGGACAAAACATGAGTCAGCACTAATAATAGGGGTGAGTGTCGACATTATGTCGTGAGTGTCGACATTATGCCGAGCTGCTTGTACTATAAATAGGCATCCTTGTGAGTCCAGTCCTCTAGCTAGTTTGAGGCATCTCCAAGATGCTTTTCGAGAGCAGGGACATCACTACGGCCAGTTTCAGGGAGATGTCGCTGGAGCCCAGTCCTCCGGCATCTCCGAGAAACTGGTCATAGAGGCACTCCCTAATATGTGAAATTAGTTAGCTCCCAAGAGTATTGATCTTGTTAGAGAAGTTACAAGCTGCAAGATGGTTTTCGAGAGCAGGGACACCACTACGGCCAGTTTCAGGGAGATGCTGCCGGAGCCCAGTCCTCCGGCATCTCCAAGAAACTGGTCATAGAGGCACTCCCTAATATGTGAAATTAGTTAGCTCCTAGGTGTATTGATGTAGTTAGAGAAGTTACAAGATGCAAGATGGTTTTTGAGAGCAGGGACACCACTACGACCAGTTTCAGGGAGATACTGCCGGATCCTAGTCCTCCGGCATCTCCAAGAAACTGGTCATAGAGGCACTCCCTAATATGTGAAATTAGTTAGCTCCCAGGTGTATTGATCTAGTTAGAGAAGTTACAAGCTGCAAGATGGTTTTCGAGAGCAGGGAAACCACTACGACCAGTTTCAGGGAGATGCCGCCAAATCCCAGTCCTCCGGCATCTCCAAGAAACTGTTCATAGAGGCACTCCCTAATATGTGACCGCGCGCGTTTGGAGATCAGATCTTAATGGTAAGTACGAATCGGGACAACTTCTTCATAGTCCCGGTCCAGCCACAAAACGGGACTAACACTCAAGACATTTTTAATATTAAAAACTGAGACTACAAAACTAGGACTAAAGGCCCCCCTATATATAGTCCCGGTCAAGCCACAGACCACGAAAGACATGAACTAGAGTTACATAATATGAGCATGAACTTCTTGGCATATGTCCTTCCTTATGATCGCTTCAGACGTAACCATGGAGCATCTTCTTTACGTAACGGAATGCTTGGGTCAGTTTTCACTATGAAGGGTGGAATTTCATCAAACTTATTATAATCTTCTGACATGTCTGTCTTGTACTTGATTCCCACGATGTTTCTTTTCCTTGAAAGAACAATGTGACGCTTTGGCTCATCATATGATGTATTCGTTTGCATATTTTTTATTTTTTCGGTCTGGAGGACATGTCCTTCACATAGAAAACCTGAGACACATCATTGGCTAGGACGAATGGTTCATCTCTATAACCAAGATTGTTGAGATCCACTGTTGTCATTCTGTACAACTGGTCTATCTTTACCCCTTCCCCATTCAGGTTGACCCGTTTGCAGCGAAACAAAGGGACCTTAAAAGAGACTCCATAGTCTAGTTCCCATATCTCCTCTATGTAACCATAGTATGTGTCCTTTTGTCCATTCTCGTCTATTGCATCAAAGCGAACACCACTATTTTGGTTGGTGCTCTTTTTATCTTGGGCGATCGTGTAGAATGTATTCCCATTTATTTCGTACCCTTGGAAATTCAATACAGTAGAAGATGGTGACGCGGCCAACAAGTATAGCTGATCTCCAACAGTGGTGTCATTCAAGAGATGTGTCCGCATCCAACCACCGAAATATTTCATGTGTTCATCTGTAATCCATGATTCAGGCTTCCCTGGGTTTTTGGAGTGTACAATATTCTTGTGTTCCTCGATATACGGAGCTGCCAAGGTGGAATTATGTAGAACTGTGTAGTGTGCTTTAGTGAAAGAATCCCTGTTCCTACATATCATTGCTTTCTTTCCCAGCGTGCCTTTTCCACTTAGTCTTCCCTCATGCCACGAGTCAGAAACACCGATCGGCTTAAGGTCAGGAATAAAGTCAACACAAAACTCAATGACCTCCTCTGTTCCATATCCCTCGGAGAAGCTTCCTTCTGGTCTAGCACGGTTATGAACATATTTCTTTAAGACTCCCATGAACCTCTCAAAGAGGAACATATTATGCAGAAATACCGGACCGAGAATGGCAATCTCTTCCACTAGGTGAACCAGGAGATGCGTCATAATATTGAGGAAGGATGGTGGGAACACCAACTCAAAACTAACAATACATTGTACCACATCCTTCTGTAACCTTGGCAGAATATCTGGATTGATTACCTTGTGATATATTGCATTGAGGAATGCACACAGCTTCACAATGGGTACTCGGACATTTTCCGGTAGAAGCCTCCTCAATGCAATCGGAAGGAACTGCGTCATAATCACGTGAAAATCATGAGACTTCAGGTTTTGGAACTTTTTCTCTGCCATATTTATTATCCCATTTATATTAGATGAGAAGCCAGACGGCACCTTGATACTGTAAAGGACTTCAAAAAAGATTTCCTTCTCTGCTTTGGTAAGAGCATAGCTGGCACGACTTTGTTGGAGATATGCCCAAGAGGCAATAATAAAGTGGTTATTATCATATCTTCATGCTTATGATAAATGTTTACATACCATGCTATAATTATATTAACCAGAAACATTAATACTTGTGTGATTTGTAAACATAAAAGAGTCCCTAGTAAAGCCTCTTGTTAAATTAGCTTGTTGGTTAATATATGATCATGGTTTCCTGATCATGAACATAGAAGATGTTATTAACAACAGGGTCATATCATTAGGAGAATGATGTGATGGACATACTCCCATAGTTAAGCATAGCATAAAGATCAAGTCATTTAAATATGGTTCATTTGCTATAAGCTTTCTGATACATAGTAACCTAATTCCTTCGACCATGAGATCATGCTAATCACCATCACCAGAATTATGCTTTGATGACATCAAACACCACACCGTAACTGGGTGGCTATAAAGGTGGCATTGAGTGTTCGGAAAGTATGGGTTGAGGCACATGGATCAAGAGTGGGATTTGTCCATCCATATGACGGATAGATATACTCTAAGCCCTCTCGATGGAATGTCATCCAATTAGCTTGCAAGCATGTGACTAGCTCACAAGGTATCACATATCATGGGAACAAGAAAAGAGTACTTATCAGTAACGAGGTTGAACTAGGTATGCAGAGATACCGACGATCAAAACCTCGGATAAGTAAACTATCGTGAGACAAAGGGAAATTGGTATCGTATGTAAGTGGTTCATTAGATCGCAAAGTAATCGTAGAAATATGTGGGAGCCATATGAATTTCCAGATTCCTCTATTGGTTATTGATCGGAGAAGTGTCTTGGTCATGTCCGCATAATTCACGAACCGTAGGGAGACACACTTAAGGATTCGATGTTGTTGAGTAGTTATGGAATGATGAGTAAGAGACCGAATGTTGTTCGGAGTCTCAGATGGGATCCGGGTTATCACGAGGAGATCCGGAATGGTCCGGAGAATAAGATTCATATAAGGAAAGTCCTGTTTCGGAGTTCGGAAATGATTCTGGTGTTTTCACTAGGAATGTTCTAGAAGGGCCTGGAAGGTCCGGCACTCCGGAGGGGAAGGGTACATGAATGTGTCATGACAATATGGAATGGTTGAATCATGTACTAGGTCACTTGGCTGGGCAAAATAAAGAGAGAAATCAAATCCAAGTTTGAAAGTCAAACGCCAATTTGAAAAGTCAAACAACAAGTTTGCTTGGTGGAGGGAGAGTAGGAAACCTACTTGAGGAGGAAGTCCCACTCCCTCCCACCCGCCGGCCATGAGGAGGAGTTAGAGGAGGACTCCCTCCTCCCCAAACCGCCTCTCCCATCCTATATAAGGAGGGGTAGGGCGCCCCCTCTAGACACACCTCCAAACCCTAGCCTAAGGCGCCACCACCACCACCAAGTGCTGCTGCCGCCACCACCTAGGGATCTCCTCCCAAGTCGCCGAGTTGGGGCATCCCAAACCCTAGCCGCCGGCCAAGCCACCTCCCCTTGGCGTATCTAAAACCTAGATCGCCAAGGCCTCTCTCATAGTCCACCATACTCGCTTCGGCTTAAGGTGAAGCCCTGCGAGATCTCCCCTCTACTTCCGACACCACGCCGTCGTGCTGCCGGAATCATGAGGAGAGTGCTACAACCTCCGCTGCCTGTTGGAACAAGGGAGAGGAAGGTCTTCATAGAGTACCGAACGTGTGACCGACTACGGAAGTGCTGCCGGAACGCAGCGCCGGAAGGATCGTCTACGCGATCTTGAGATCGGAAGTGTACGACTACATCATCCACGAGAATCTGCTCTCGTTAACCACTTTGGATCTTCGAGGGTTAGTACTCTATCGACTCGTTGCTGCAATCTAGTAGATAGATCTTGGCTTGTGTGTGTTCATGCGAGATAAATATTTTGTTTTCCATGCTACGAACCCCTACAGTGGTATCAGAGCCGTGTCTATATGTAGATCTGTTGCACGAGTAGAACACAATGGTCATTGTGGGCATTGATGCTTTTGTTGTTGATTGCTTCTTGTGTACTTTGCATCTTGCGGGATGGTGGGATGAAGCGGCCCGGCCTAACCTTACATGACATCGTTCATGAGACTTGCTCCACGCTTGACATGCAACTTGTATTACATAAGTGGCTTTACGGGTGCCTGTTTCTCCCAACATAGGTAAGATTCAATTTACAACGGGTGATTGACAATACTAGTATCAATGTTGTGGTTCTTGTTCGTAAGTTAGAACGACACTTATTGAAAGCCCCAAACCACGTAAAACATGCAAAGAAAATTAAAGGCGTCTAACTTTGTTTTGCAGGGGTGTGCTGTGATGTGATATGGTCATGATTGTGATTATATATGATGTATGCAATGTTCCTTATTGTAAGTTGGCAACCGGCAGGAGCCATATGGTTGTTTCCTGTCACATCCCAAGATTTTCCAAATCTTGTAATGTGAAAATAAATGAATAAAACAAAAACTTTGTTTGATTTTCAGAGCCAGAAGAAACTTTTTGAATTCAATTGGAACATTAAACCCATTTGAATTAAATAAAACCTAAAGGGATTTAAGAAGATAAACATTTAATAAAAGGAAAAATAAAAACATTGGAATTACTATTTTGAAACAATTAAAAGAAAAGATTTGTTTTCAAATAAAATAAAAGTTCATAAATATTTTATAAAGCCAAATTAAACCATGGCCAAGCTTTAGAAATTAAAACTTTGTGTTTTAAATAAAAATAGCAAAAGTTGATTTAAATAAATTAATAAGAAATTAATATCCAACTTGATTTAAATAAAAGGTTTTACCAATTTAATTAAAACATCAAAACTTATTGAATTATTTGAAATAAGTTTCCCAAATATTGGATATTCACAAATAAAACCTACTAAAGTGTTTTGACTATATTTTGGGTTTTAAAAGTGAATCTCTTAATAAAACAAATTCTATTTGATTTAATAACAAAAGGTCCATTTTAATTAATTATTAAATGGATCCTAAAATAAGGATGTTATTTTATTTTAAACAAGTTTCCAAATATTCCTTATTTCCAAATAACCAACTGATTGGTTTTGAAAGTGTTTGGAATTCCAATGAAGATTTTATTAAATAAATCTAACCATATTAAATAAATAAAGGACCCTTTTATTTAATTAATAAAGGGATCTTAAAATAGTATTTTTATTTTGGATTTTTGGTTCATGTTACTAAACAGAACTAATTTCAATATTACAAAGTTTGAGTGTAGTTTGAATTTATTTGAACCATGTTTGTTTGATAGAAATCTCAAAACAGAATTCAGAAATAGAAAAAGAAAAGAATACAGAATAAAAAAAAATGGATTTGGACCCTGCCCAGCCGGCCAAGCCCAGGAAGCCCACCAACCAATCCAGCTCCTCATTCCACAGGAAAACGCTTCGCACCTCGCATCCGACGCACACAGAGATTGACCAGTGGACCTTCTCCTCGTTTCTTTTCCCACTGATAGGTAGACCCCACCGCTACTGTTCTTCCTCCCCACCCGCAGACCACGCCTTCCCCCTCGCTACCGTTGCTACCATTCAAAGCCGCGATCAATTCGCAGTGATGGTGCGCCTTAAACCTCGCCATGAATGCACGCTATTAAGCACCAACGCCTCCTCCTCCTTTCCCCTCTGTCGCCACTCCCTCTCTGCCCCTAGGCTGTCCCCAATCTCTTCTGCACCGCCGCCGTCTCCGACGAGCTTAGCTCTCAATTCCGACCACACACTGCCTCCCCTGGCTTCATCGACCAAGCACGCAGCTTCCCCACTCTCAGACGCTTCTCCCCGTACCCTCCGTTCAACCGCGGGCGCCCCAGCGCGTCGGCTTTGTCAAGTTCCGACGCCGCCGCCGTCTGCAACCTCTCCGATGACGTTTACCAGGTGAACCAGACCGCCCCTTCACTTCTCGATCACGCACATAGCATTGTCTTGATCCTACGCATCTGACCGCGCCTTCGTTTTGCCTTAGGGCGATCTCCAGTGACGTCCTCGACCTCGACCCGAGCCGCCCGTCGCCAGAACCAACTTCGGCGAGCAATTTCCGCAGTACCCGAGCGCCCCTTGTCAAGCCAACAGCACGTCGAGCATCACCTCGTCCTCGTGATCACGGTGAGCATTCTCACCTCGTACTTTGCTTCCTAGAACCGCCGATAGCCACAGCCCGACCGTCGCCGCCGCGCGCAGCCGCCGAGCGCCGCCAGAATTTGGCAAGCGTGTTAGTGACCGTTAGATTTAGATCTGACGTTTAGGAAAGAAAGTGTGCGAAGGGGTATCGAGTAACCAGTGCCGTGCGATCCCACTTAGATCCAATGATACAGAGAGATCAATCCGACCGAACCGGTATCGGCCAATTAAAACATGACGCGTGTCCCCTGGTTTGTTTAAAAACTGATTTGAAAACAGAATATTTTGCAAACTTCAAACCTTTGTAACTTTCAAACCACACGTCCAAAAATTACAAATTTTATGTCGTTGGATTCATGAGAGCAAGACCTAACCAACCCTGGCCTTAATTTAGAAAATAGTATCTGTTAGCTTGTTTGAATTTGCAGAAACATTTGTGTACTTGTTTAGAGTAGAAAAATGTTTAAAATTGATTTTAGGATTAAATCTTTTGCAAAATGGTTTATTGTGACCTTACTGACACTAGAAACCAACCCATGGTGTTAAAAAGGATTTTGGTAAAATTTAGGTTGAATTAATTGACTTAGCCAAATTCTAGCCAAATAGAACTATGGGTTTTATTATGAAAATGTTTATGGAAAGGAAAACTTTGAGAAAATAGATTGGACCAAACCTACTGGCCCAAAAATAACAAGTTTTAAAATGGCAACTCATTTTGTGAAAAACATAAAGTTTTGCTTTGATAAAGAAAATATCTTCACCACATAAAATGTTGAATGGATTTTAAAATAGATTTTAAGCAAAACCCTCTAAACTAATGGCTTTGCCATTTTGGTAAATGACCAATTTGGACCTTACAAAGTTTATAAACCTAGTAGAGACCAACCTTGCAATAGAACCATCCTTTGCATAACTTAGATTCCATTGCCTTGTGAGTGTGAAATTGTTTGTTTAAACTTGGATTGGAATGTTAGTTGATTTTGTGTTTTGCTTGATTGACTTGTAGTGAATTTAGCAAAGTGTGAGACTAGCAAGATCAAGGAGTGAACCATCATTCCCTTCCAAAAAGGCAAGTTACACTATCATACAAAAGTCCTACTATTTTCATTATACTTAGTGGATTTTTGAAAACATGCATGAAAAGATATTTCTGTACTTATGCTATGCTAAATCCTAATAGGATTCCCCATACACTCCTTAGTGAAAATATTGAAGTTGTACATGCTTAGCCATGCTATGATTTGAAAAGAGATACATGTTGAGATTTTACAAAGGTTGAGAAAAAGACTTGTGTTTTATATAATAAAACAAGGACTCAATGAACCACCTAGGTGGAGGATACTTGAAGTTTTGGAGAAGGTGGCAACAAAAGGAACCATGTCTATGGCAATTACTTTGTGTTGTGCTCCAAATGAAAACCACCTAGGAAACTTAGAGATTGAACATGTTTCTCCAATTGTGGCTTTCGTGTGCAACCACATGCTATTATGGCTCTGGCTTAGTCAACTACATTAGGAAGACCCATACATTGTCTTTAGTTACCGGACATGGGGATCTGGAATGCTTCATGGAGGCTGAAGACAAGCTAGCAATGATGTATGGGAGGACCTTCTGGAAAGACTTCGTCACGTTCTCAATCTGCCAGTACTCCATCTTGGTGAGCACTAATCTAGTAGGCCACTGGTGGCAACAAGATGGGATTGTGACATGTGGGTAAAGTGTACTCCTTCTGCAGAAGTTAATAAAATCTAAGTACTTAGCCGTGTCCCCGGTTATGGACAATACTGAGCAACTAAAGTTTGAACCATGGGAGATCTCGACATTCCAATTTGTAATATAAAAACTTGATGCACTTGGGGGTACCAAGGAATTCAAAGAGATTTTGTTAATCTTGTTGCACTTGGGGTTACCAAGGTGCTCAAGAGCATGATGTACTTGGGGTTACCAAGCAACTCATGAGATTTCATAAAACTTGTTGCACTTGGGGTTACCAAGTAGCTCAAGGGATTTTTGACAAGGACTTGAACACTTGAGTTTCTACCAAGGAGTTCAAGGAACTTGGAAAAGGGATTTGACAAAGGACCAAAACCATTTTGAAAAGATAGGATAAATATTGCTTTATGCAAATAAGCCTCAAACTCTACTTAGCCAAATATGCATGTATTGATAAGATCCACCCATATTATACATAATAGTGAAACTTGCCAATACAATTCAAATGTATTGACCCTTGTGGCTGTAACTTGTAATGTTGCGGGTTTGATTGTTTTTAGTGAAGAATGATTGATTAGGATTACAAAGTCTACAACCAACATCTGCCTGTGGCACTTTGAAGATGAAGGACCCCATGATTATTGTTATTCCGCTGCAATGTAATGTAATAGCCCAATGAGCTATGTATAATGTAATAAAATTATGTTATTCCTGATTATAAAGTTATGTTATGACCTTTGTATCTTGATATTACATCTTAACTGTGGATGCTAGCTATTGATCCAGGGACTAGCATTGTAAAACACAGGGGGAATCTACCTTATCAGGTGGAGGCCTCTACAGATGGTATCAGAGCATTGTGTTGCCTGTAGGATTTGTAAACCTAGGATTGGACAAAAACCCTTAGAAAAATAGGAGTTGTATTTGTTCAAAAACTTATTTACAATAACACTTGTAAAACTCTTTCCTTAAACCATTTTTATTTCAACTCTACTTATCTTCTACTTCAACTTGATGGAAAAACCTACCCATGGCCAAAGACTACACCATGTGTGAGAGACTTCTTCAACTCTAATGACTTCAACATCTTTAGCATGTTCTCCAAAGTTTTCCAACATGGAAACCACTAAGGACTACAAGTGAGACAAGGAGATCTTACTTAAGAATTAGAGACTGAGGGAATACAAAATAAGAAGGAACCATCAACAACTTTGAAGTATTGTGACCAAGAGCTTTTCTCAAGGAAACCATGGTCCCATACAAGAAGAATCATGAAGGAAGGAAAGATCACAAGTGAACCATATAGATGGACCACCACAATTTAGTTAATTCAAAACCACTAACTTATGTGATGTAACAAAAATATTTTGTTGCCTAAGTATGTGCTAGAACTTTGTTGTTTGAGTGAAATGTTTGATTTGTGATTGCATGCACATTGCTTGTGTGAAATGTGATGTGTGTGATTAGAAATATTTCCTTAGAATTATCTTGTCTATTCTAATCTCCCTTCAACCCAAACAGATGGATTCTCCAAAGGACTCCAAGGTTGATGACATCAACACCAACCAAGCTGACAGCATGAAAGAGCTCATAGCAACCCAACACCAGTTGAACCAACTGACAGCTCAGTTCATAGCCAACAATAATGATAAAGATCCAGCACTACAAAAGTTTTTGGAGGAACAATCCCAACTAATGCTTAAGGTGACTAATCAAATGATCAACATGGAAGAAAGCTATCCCAAAGGAGTTTATGATAACAAAGATGACAAGAATGTTATTCTAGATGGAGCCCCAGCTTGCATTATTTGTGGAGACAAGGATCATACTTCCAAGGAGCATGAAGGTCAATGCCCCAATTGTGAAGAAGAACATCCTGTTGGACAATGTCCTACCTCTCAAGCTACTTGCTACCTATGTGAAGGAAGTGATCATACTCCTAACCAATGTCCTATCTACTCCATGGTGGAAAAAAGGAAACAAGAAGGATCCAAGTCTACCAAAGGAAAAGGACCACTTATACCTCCAAACAATACAACCCAATTCAAAGGACTAAAGAAATTTAAGAAACAAAAACAAGACATGAGCCTTGCACAATGTTGTAAATGTAAGGAAATGGGACACTACTCCAGTGGATGCCCAGAGAACAAGAAGAATAAAGAGATTGACCAAGTGTGGTGCAACAACTGCAAAGAGTTAGGCCACTATGTAGCAACTTGTCCACAAGAGCCACGTAAAGAACTCAAGGACATCCATTGTTTCAACTGCAAGAATTCAGGACATTATGCAAGCAACTATCCCGAAAGGATGAAAAACAAGTTGAACCAGCCTATGGAGAAACTCAATCTTGGCCCATGAGTCAAGTATGGAAACCAAAGGCACCATGCAAATAATTACTTAGGGAAATTTTTCCAGGATCCCAAGAAGGACAAGATGTAATTTTTGTTTGAAAATTTTTAAGGGTGGTAGTACCCCAGTTGTTTTGAACTTGCTTGAAACCCCAGCCTTCCCAAATCTCGGGACGAGATTTATTTTAAGGGTGGTAGCCTATCACATCCCAAGATTTTCCAAATCTTGTAATGTGAAAATAAATGAATAAAACAAAAACTTTGTTTGATTTTCAGAGCCAGAAGAAACTTTTTGAATTCAATTGGAACATTAAACCCATTTGAATTAAATAAAACCTAAAGGGATTTAAGAAGATAAACATTTAATAAAAGGAAAAATAAAAACATTGGAATTACTATTTTGAAACAATTAAAAGAAAAGATTTGTTTTCAAATAAAATAAAAGTTCATAAATATTTTATAAAGCCAAATTAAACCATGGCCAAGCTTTAGAAATTAAAACTTTGTGTTTTAAATAAAAATAGCAAAAGTTGATTTAAATAAATTAATAAGAAATTAATATCCAACTTGATTTAAATAAAAGGTTTTACCAATTTAATTAAAACATCAAAACTTATTGAATTATTTGAAATAAGTTTCCCAAATATTGGATATTCGCAAATAAAACCTACTAAAGTGTTTTGACTATATTTTGGGTTTTAAAAGTGAATCTCTTAATAAAACAAATTCTATTTGATTTAATAACAAAAGGTCCATTTTAATTAATTATTAAATGGATCCTAAAATAAGGATGTTATTTTATTTTAAACAAGTTTCCAAATATTCCTTATTTCCAAATAACCAACTGATTGGTTTTGAAAGTGTTTGGAATTCCAATGAAGATTTTATTAAATAAATCTAACCATATTAAATAAATAAAGGACCCTTTTATTTAATTAATAAAGGGATCTTAAAATATTATTTTTATTTTGGATTTTTGCTTCATGTTACTAAACAGAACTAATTTCAATATTACAAAGTTTGAGTGTAGTTTGAATTTATTTGAACCATGTTTGTTTGATAGAAATCTCAAAACAGAATTCAGAAATAGAAAAAGAAAAGAATACAGAATAAAAAAATGGATTTGGACCCTGCCCAGCCGGCCAAGCCCAGGAAGCCCACCAACCAATGCAGCTCCTCATTCCACAGGAAAACGCTTCGCACCTCGCATCCGACCCACACAGAGATTGACCAGTGGACCTTCTCCTCGTTTCTTTTCCCACTGACAGGTAGACCCCACCGCTACTGTTCTTCCTCCCCACCCGCAGACTACGCCTTCCCCCTCGCTACCGTTGCTGCCATTCAAAGCCGCGATCAATTCGCAGTGATGCCGCGCCTTAAACCTCGCCGTGAATGCACGCTATTAAGCACCAACGCCTCCTCCTCCTTTCCCCTCTGTCGCCACTCCCTCTCTGCCCCTAGGCTATCGCCAATCTCTTCTGCACCGCCGCCGTCTCCGACGAGCTTAGCTCTCAATTCCGACCACACACTGCCTCCCCTGGCTTCATCGACCAAGCACGCAGCTTCCCCACTCTCAGACGCTTCTCCCCGTACCCTCCGTTCAACCGCGGGCGCCCAGCGCGTCGGCTTTGTCAAGTTCCGACGACGCCGCCGTCTGCAACCTCTCCGACGACGTTTACCAGGTGAACCAGACCGCCCCTTCACTTCTCGATCACGCACATAGCATTGTCTTGATCCTACGCATCTGACCGCGCCTTCGTTTTGCCTTAGGGCGATCTCCAGTGACGTCCTCGACCTCGACCCGAGCCGCCCATCGCCAGAACCAACTTCGGCGAGCAATTTCCGCAGTACCCGAGCGCCCCTTGTCAAGCCAACAGCACGTCGAGCATCACCTCGTCCTCGCGATCACGGTGAGCATTCTCACCTCGTACTTTGCTTCCTAGAACCGCCGATAGCCACAGCCCGACCGTCGCCGCCGCGCGCAGCCGCCGAGCGCCGCCAGAATTTGGCAAGCGTGTTAGTGACCGTTAGATTTAGATCTGACGTTTAGGAAAGAAAGTGAGCGAAGGGGTATCGACTAACCAGTGCCGTGCGATCCCTCTTAGATCCAACGATCCAGAGAGATCAATCCGACCGAACCGGTATCGGCCAATTAAAACATGACGCGTGTCCCCTGGTTTGTTTAAAAACTGATTTGAAAACAGAATATTTTGCAAACTTCAAACCTCTGTAACTTTCAAACCACACGTTCAAAAATTACAAATTTTATGTCGTTGGATTCAGGAGAGCAAGACCTAACCAACCCTAGCCTTAATTTAGAAAATAGTATCTGTTAGCTTGTTTTAATTTGCAGAAACATTTGTGTACTTGTTTAGAGTAGAAAAATTGTTTAAAATTGATTTTTGTATTAAATCTTTTGCAAAATGGTTTGTTGTGACCTTACTGACACTAGAAACCAACCCATGGTGTTAAAAAGGATTTTGGTAAAATTTAGGTTGAATTAATTGACTTAGCCAAATTCTAGCCAAATAGAACTATGGGTTTTATTATGAAAATGTTTATGGAAAGGAAAACTTTGAGAAAATAGCTTGGACCAAACCTACTGGCCCAAAAATAACAAGTTTTAAAATGGCAACTCATTTTGTGAAAAACATAAAGTTTTGCTTTGATAAAGAAAATATCTTCACCACAGAAAATGTTGAATGGATTTTAAAATAGATTTTAAGCAAAACCCTCTAAACTAATGGCTTTGCCATTTTGGTAAATGACCAATTTGGACCTTACAAAGTTTATAAACCTAGTAGAGACCAACCTTGCAATAGAACCATCATTTGCATAACTTAGATTCCATTGCCTTGTGAGTGTGAAATTGTTTGTTTAAACTTGGATTGGAATGTTAGTTGATTTTGTGTTTTGCTTGATTGACTTGTAGTGAATTTAGCAAAGTGTGAGACTAGCAAGATCAAGGAGTGAACCATCATTCCCTTCCAAAAAGGCAAGTTACACTATCATACAAAAGTCCTACTATTTTCATTATACTTAGTGGATTTTTGAAAACATGCATGAAAAGATATTTCTGTACTTATGCTATGCTAAATCCTAATAGGATTCCCCATACACTCCTTAGTGAAAATATTGAAGTTGTACATGCTTAGACATGCTATGATTTGAAAAGAGATACATGTTGAGATTTTACAAAGGTTGAGAAAAAGACTTGTGTTTTATATAATAAAACAAGGACTCAATGAACCACCTAGGTGGAGGATACTTGAAGTTTTGGAGAAGGTGGCAACAAAAGGAACCATGTCTATGGCAATTACTTTGTGTTGTGCTCCAAATGAAAACCACCTAGGAAACTTAGAGATTGAACATGTTTCTCCAATTGTGGCTTTCGTGTGCAACCACATGCTATTATGGCTCTGGCTTAGTCAACTACATTAGGAAGACCCATACATTGTCTTTAGTTACCGGACATGGGGATCTGGAATGCTTCATGGAGGCTGAAGACAAGCTAGCAATGATGTATGGGAGGACCTTCTGGAAAGACTTCGTCACGTTCTCAATCTGCCAGTACTCCATCTTGGTGAGCACTAATCTAGTAGGCCACTGGTGGCAACAAGATGGGATTGTGACATGTGGGTAAAGTGTACTCCTTCTGCAGAAGTTAATAAAATCTAAGTACTTAGCCGTGTCCCCGGTTATGGACAATACTGAGCAACTAAAGTTTGAACCATGGGAGATCTCGACATTCCAATTTGTAATATAAAAACTTGATGCAGTTGGGGGTACCAAGGAATTCAAAGAGATTTTGTTAAGCTTGTTGCACTTGGGGTTACCAAGGTGCTCAAGAGCATGATGTACTTGGGGTTACCAAGCAACTCATGAGATTTCATAAAACTTGTTGCACTTGGGGTTACCAAGTAGCTCAAGGGATTTTTGACAAGGACTTGAACACTTGAGTTTCTACCAAGGAGTTCAAGGAACTTGGAAAAGGGATTTGACAAAGGACCAAAACCATTTTGAAAAGATAGGATAAATATTGCTTTATGCAAATAAGCCTCAAACTCTACTTAGCCAAATATGCATGTATTGATAAGATCCACCCATATTATACATAATAGTGAAACTTTCTAATACAATTCAAATGTATTGACCCTTGTGGCTGTAACTTGTAATGTTGCAGGTTTGATTGTTTTTAGTGAAGAATGATTGATTAGGATTACAAAGTCTACAACCAACATCTGCCTGTGGCACTTTGAAGATGAAGGACCCCATGATTATTGTTATTCCGCTGCAATGTAATGTAATAGCCCAATGAGCTATGTATAATGTAATAAAATTATGTTATTCCTGATTATAAAGTTATGTTATGACCTTTGTATCTTGATATTACATCTTAACTGTGGATGCTAGCTATTGATCCAGGGACTAGCATTGTAAAACACAGGGGGAATCTACCTTATCAGGTTGAGGCCTCTACATTTCCATTAAGTCATGCGTGTCTATTATTCAAATTAGTTGTAATAGTTGATGCTGGTGGAAGAAAACCATGAAGCGGCGCCATTGACCTTGACGCCACACCGGTGATGATGGAGATCATGTTCGTGCTTGAAGATGGAGATCGGAAGCACAAGAAGAAATGCCATATCATATCACATATTATGAATTGCTTGTGATGTTAATCCTTTTATGCATATTGTATTTCTTAGTTCACGACGGTAGCATTATAAGATGATCCCTCAAGCACACAATTTCATGTTTTAAAGTGTTCATCCTTAGTAAGCACCGTTGCTAAAGCTCGTTGTTTCGAAGCACCACGTGATGATCGGGTGTGTTAGATTCTGCGAGTGTATACAACATGAGCAAGCCAGATTTTCTCATGCGGAAGCTAAGGTTTGATCTTGACGAGCCTAGCATGTACAGACATGGTCTCGGAACACGGAATACCAAAAGGTAAAGCATGAGCCATATAGATGATATGATGAACATGATGATTGTTCGCCTTTGAAACTATATCATGTCATGTGATGATCAGACTTGGTGTAGTGAATTTGGTTCGTGTGATTACTAAAACAATGTGAGGGATATTGTTTTGAGTGGGAGTTCAAGAGCAATATGATTAAAAGTTGAACACTATTTATCATAAATTAAATCAAAGTGAATTTGCATTGAGTGTTCGGAAAGTATGGGTTGAGGCACATGGATCATGAGTGGGATTTGTCCATCCATATGACAGATAGATATATTCTAAGCCCTCTCGGTGGAATGTCATCCAATTAGCTTGCAAGCATGTGACTGGCTCACAAGGGATCACATATCACGGGAACGAGAAAAGAGTACTTATCAGTAACGAGGTTGAACTAGGTATGTAGAGATACCGACGATCATAACCTCGGATAAGTAAACTATCGTGAGACAAAGGGAAATTGGTATCGTATGTAAGTGGTTCATTCGATCGCAAAGTAATCGTAGAAATATGTGGGAGCCATATGAATTTCCAGATTCCTCTATTGGTTATTGTTCGGAGAAGTTTCTCGATCATGTCCGCATAATTCACGAACCGTAGGGAGACACACTTTAGGATTCGACGTTGTTTGAGTAGTTATGGAATAATGAGTAAGAGACCGAATGTTGTTCGGAGTCTCGGATGGGATCCGAGATATCACGAGGAGATCCGGAATGGTCCGGAGAATAAGATTCATATAAGGAAAGTCCTGTTTCGGGGTTGGAGAATGGTTCCGGTGTTTTCATCGGGAATGTTCTAGAAGGTTCCAGAATGTCCGGCACTCCGTAGGGGAAGGGTGCATGAATGTGTCATATCAAGTTGGAATGATTGCATCATGTACTAGGTGTCATCGATGTACAAAATAAAGGGTTTATTGAAATCCTAGTTTGGAAAAGTCAAACGCCAATTTGAAAAGTCAAACGGCTATTTTGTGAGGTGGAGGGGAAGTAGGAAACCTACTTGGGGGAGAGTTCCTCCCCTCCACCGCCGGCCCACTTGGGAAACCGAGTTGGGGAGGGACTCCCCTCCCCTTGGCGCGCCCCCTCCACCTATATAAGGAGGGGCAGGGCTGCCCCTCCTAGTACACAAGATCTCCACCCAAAACCCTATCCCGGCGCCGCCACCTCCTGCTGCTGCCGCCACCACCTAGGGCAAGCCGCCACCGCCTAGCTAACCCTAGCCGCCGTACAAGCCTACTCCTTGGTGTGTCTAAACCCTAGAACATCGAGGGCTCTCTCATAGTCTACCATACCCGCTCCGGCTTAAGGCGAAGCCCTGCGGGATCTCCCCTCTACTTCCGGTACCACGCCGTTGTGCTGCCGATATCACGAGGAGAGTGCTACAACCTCCGCTGCTTGCTGGAACAAGGGAGAGGAAGGTCTTCGTCGAGTACCGAACGTGTGACCGACTGCGGAAGCGCTGCCGGAACGTAGCGCCGGAAGGATCGTCTACGCGATCTTGAGATCGGGAAGAGTACGACTACATCGTCCACGAAAATCTGCTCTCGTTAAACACTTTGGAATCTTCGAGGGTAAGTTATTCCATCGACTCGTTGCTACAATCTAGTAGATAGATCTTGGCTTGTTTGTTTGTATGCGGTAGATTTTTTTTTTCCATGCTACGAACCCCTACAGTGGTATCAGAGCCGTGTCTATATGTAGATCTATTGCACGAGTAGAACACAATGGTCATTGTGGGCATTGATGCTTTTATTGTCGATTGCTTCTTGTGTACTTTGCATCTTGCGGGATGCTGGGATGAAGCAGCCCGGGCTAACATTACATGACATCGTTCATGAGACTTGCTCCACGCTTGACATGCAACTTGTATTGCATAAGTGGCTTTGCGGGTGCATGTTTCTCCCAACATAGTTAAGATTCAATTTACAACGGGTAATTGACAATACTAGTATCAATGTTGTGGTTCTTGTTCGTAAGTTAGAACGACACTTATGGAAATCCCCAAACCACGTAAAACATGCAAAGAAAGTAGAGGCGTCTAACTTTGTTTTGCAGGGGTGTGTTGTGATGTGATATGGCCATGATTGTGATTATATTTGATGTATGCAATGTTCCTTATTGTAAGTTGGCAACCCGCAGGAGCCATATGGTTGTCTTTAAATTCCGTTAATACCTGCGTGTCTATTCAAAGTAGTTATAATAGTTGAAGGTGGTGGATGACAATCATGGAGAAGCGTCATTGACCTTGATGCAATGCCGGTGATGATGGAGATCATGTTCGTGCTTGAAGATGGAGATCGGAAGCACAAAGAAGAAAGGCCATATCATATCACATATTATGAATTGCATGTGATGTTAATCCTTTATGCATCTTGTATTGCTTAGTTAACGACGGTAGCATTATAAGATGATCCCTCATGCACATGAATATCAAGTTCCAGAGCGTTCACCCTTAGTAAGCACCGTTGCTAAAGCTTGTTGTTTCGAAGCACCACGTGATGATCGGGTGTGTTAGATTCCGCAAGTGTATACAATGTGAGCAAGCCAGATTTTCTCATGCGGAAGCTAAGGTTTGATATTGACGAGCCTAGCATGTACAGACATGGTCTTGGAACACGGAATACCAAAAGGTAAAGCATGAGCCATATAGATGATATGATGAACATGATGATTGTTCGCCTTGAAACTATATCATGTCACGTGATGATCAGACTTGGTGTAGTGAATTTGGTTCGTGTGATCACTAAAACAATGTGAGGGATATTGTTTTGAGTGGGAGTTCAACAGCAATATGATTAAAAGTTGAACACCATTTATCATAAATTAAATCAAAGTGAATTTGCATAGTTGTTGTAGTCATTGGCATCCGTTTACCACCTTGCGCTTAGTTAAAATTGAGATGATAGAACTATAGAATTCTGGTTAGTTACTTTACGAACTGGTATCGTATTGTTTTGAAGTATTGATCTAAAGTTTAAAAGTCCCATTGCAAACTTTCAGTAAGTTTCGATTACTCCGTGAAGTTTAATAGTTGGTATTAAACCAAGAGTAACAATTCCAGTGTTAGTATATAAGTATCATGTTTAACTCCATGATTCTTGATATTCAAAAGATAGTTTCAATATCAAGGTAATCTAGTAGTTGAAAGAGTTGTTTCAGAAACCATCATGTATGGAAGATATTGCGATATCTAAAATGATGTTTTGGTTACAACATCATAAAGTATAATATGGCAAAGTTTATGTTCTCATATTTGATGCGAATTTACAAAAGGTTGGAGACACTAGTTTTCCTAATCCTCCAAAAGGTTTTGGAGAGCAACATTATACTCGCGATTCACCGTTATATGCTAAAGTAGCTTGATCATGAATAAATTTCATGATAAGGGTGAATATTTGATGTAGGTAAAATGTTTACTACACCAAGATATTACTAAATAAAGGAATTTGAAAGAACACCAAACATTTTATGATAGTGATCTACTTCAAAGTCCAAGTCCAAAGACATTAGTATTTAACTATACATGCTTTGGACTATGTGTCATATATATGGCTCCACTATTGATGTTGATAAATTCTTTCAAACAGAAAAAGAAATACTGAAAGAGAATCTCATAAATATATGGTAGAAAAGATAAGACTAGAATTGTTCAGCTTAGGTATATAAAGGATATACGTGTTATGGCTATATTCTTTGCTTGTTAAATAATGTGGTTCTTAATTGGATACTGAATTTGTTTGTATGAATCATCATACGAAACAACAGAATTCATGAACTACAATGGCCTAAGTAACTAGCAAAAGAATATGTGATGATGTTCATCGAGAACAAATAAAGGGTTATTGTGTTGCTCGTTAAACATCAAAGCTTGCCTTCAAGATTTGTTTTATCAGGTATTATGAGAACAAAAGGGTTGTTCAAATAATTGCCGTAATCCATAAAAGATGGATGATTTACAAATCTCATTGGAGAAATAACATCCATAAAACTAGTGCTAAAAATGTCGAAAGACAAATTGATTGAAATATCACTTAGGAAGTGACATCGCCGTTTAAATTATATTGGAAAGAAAACATGAAGAAACTCCATGTGGTTGGAATTGTGGAGTCTTTTGATTTTTGATCAAATGACGCTTGTGAAACTTTCCTAGAGATAATTAAAACTTTGTTCATAGGCCAAAAGGGAACAAATGACTAGCTTATTGGAACTTGTAAATATTGTTGTATGAAGTCCATTATGAGTAGTCAAGAGCGATGGATTTCAACTTCATATGCTTTCTCTGAAAATTTGAGTGAATATATGAATATTTACGATAATATATTAAATGCAATGAACGAGCTAAAGCTACAAACTTAATTATAGAAATAAATAACTTACAGACAGTAGCAACCAATGATAGATTTGTCGAGGGCGCGCTGGTTGTATAACTGAAATAGTTCGGTCATTTGAACCTGAATCGAGTATTGTTTGAAGTAATGCTCCAATCTAACGTCCACCGGAAACCAATCTTTCTGATGCTTTTTTGGTGCTTGCGACATGTACCATTCGTGCAGATTTCGCATATGTGTGGATAGACGCGTGAGCTCCTCATTACTGACTAGAGGCTCCCCTTGGACATATTGCCGTACTATCTGACCCACTGGCGTATCTTCATAGCCTAAATATTGACCAAGAGACGTATTTGCTTCAGTAGCAAGTGCTTTGTCCTGCGATATAGTGATGTCCATTAGTGCAGCATTAGTACGGGCTTTGGGGTCCATTATTTGCATGTCCATATCCATTTCGACTCTGAAAGCCTTGTCGAGGTCTGAAATGACTTTGAGCGGGGCGACCGATTGATTCTTCTGTGCTCCAAGCTGGGCAACTTGCTTCCTGCCTTTTGCACTTGTGATTTTTTTCTGTGCTTGCTTAATAATCTCCCGGTCATAGTCTGATTCCAGATTCATTGATATCTGGGATGGTTGCTCTAGAAACGACTTAGCCCACTTTTCGGTTTTTTCATTATATATCGGCTTTGGCTCAGGATTTTTGGGTGCAAAATGAGCCTTAACTTGGGCAGCCACATCCGCGTTAGTTTCCTCATTGGTCTTGTCATAAGGTCTCTTTGGAAGAGTCGGCGGTATATCGACTATCTTCGGTGTTTGACCTTTCTTTGATGTGGGGCGCGGGGGACCGTCGAACTTCCGTTTCTTCGACGAGGTAGTAGTATTGCACGGAGGCGGAGGTGGAGATCGAGTTGATGTACTCCTGCTGTGGCGATCGTCAGCGGGGCGGGGTGGACTTGGAGGTTGGCGATAATCGGGTTGGGGTGGACTTGAAGGTTGGCGATAATCTGGTTGGGGTGGACTTGGAGGTTGACGATATTCGATGCAGGGTGGATTTGGATTCCTTGGAGTCGGTGGCCTTGACGCCGAGCCTGGAAACTTGATGTACTTCTTATTCCATAGAATGATGTTGCGCTTGACATCTCCTAGTTTCGTAAGGCCTTCAGGCGTAGCGATTTCAATCTTTAGGTCCGCAAAATCCTCCACTATGTCATCCACCGTGACACGACCATAGCCTGGTGGAATCGGAAGTGAATGGTGGAGTGCTCCAGGTAGACAATGTAAAGCAGTGCCGATCGCCACCTTGAAGGACAGGTTGTTCCTTGGCTCATGTAGCTCACATTGTGCCATCTCTCTGACATCATCCACGGGGTAGTGAGGAGCCGGTGCATCATCCAGCAGTGCTTGATCATCAGCATGGACCTCCGTGGAAGCCACGCTGCTTCTCTGTTGGTTAAGATCCAATGCAGGATCATCAGACCGCCGGTGAGTTGACGACGGCGGCCTTTGGCTAATTTCATGCATGAGGTTCTTCAGATCAGCTAGGTCCTGCTCTACCCTGGAGATCCGGTCTGCCTCCCGGTCCTTCTTTCTCTGACGGCTTCTGTAACTGGCATCATACTGAGGAAACCCTTTCTTCCACGAGACACCGGCGCCTTTGCCTCGTGTTCGTCCTCCCTTTTCAGGATTCCCTAGGGCGCGTGTCAGCTCGTCGTTCTCTCTCTCGGGACGGAACAATCCCAATTGAGCATCGTTCATTGCTTGAATAAGGTATTTGGAGGGTTTTAGAATTTTATCATGGAATAATGTCTTCCCTGTTTCTGGGTCCAAGGATCCCCCGTGCCCGTACCACCAGTGCTTTGACCTCTCGGGCCATTCATCTGTACCAGGAGTGACGCCTCTAGCCCTCTTAGGGATGGCACTCTTGTAGCCACCTGTCCCCATTTTATGATGGTATTTCTTGTTGGCAGCATTTAACGCGTTCTTCGCCGACTTTGCCTTTGCTTTATCAGATTGCTTGTACTGTACAAAATCGGGCCACTATTCTCTCAACTTCTCGTTTACTCCTTTGAAGTCTGGAGTTTTCTTTTTCGCGACATATTTCGCATATAAAATTTTCTTGTGGTTCTGGTACAGTTCATCCATCTTGCTCAGTGCCCACTCCTTGACTTTCGCTCTATTTTCAAGCCCATCCGGCCTTGGGGTAATACCATCTACCTCAAATTCCTCATACTCTGGAGGTAGTATGAAATGCGCTATAAGCTTCTGCCAAAGGTCATCTTTGGCATCATCGGTGACATAGCTGTTGGATTCTTCACCGGCTTTCTTTGACTTATTCCATTCTTGGATGGTGATCGGCAGGTTGTCCCAAACAAGAACCCCGCATTGATTTATAAACATCCTCCGATGCTTCTCTAGAGCAATCGGTTCACCATCATCATCTATTTCTTCGATGGTGAACCTCTGATTACCATCCAACTTTTTGTTCGGCCCTCATTTCGTTTGAGCTATCGATTGCTTCGATCCGGTGGGCTAAAAGAAGAAGAGAGAGTGATTAATATATATCTAGATCAGTTAATGAATAGAGGTAACACGAGACTTTATATATATATATATGTATATGTACCTTGCTGGATCCTGTCGAGGGGCCATCATTATTGTTGTTATTTGTTTGCCCTTCGTCCATCTGGTCTTCCCCTTGGTACATTAGGTTTTCCTCTAGTCCATCACCGGATGGATTTAGATATGAGGATATCTCTTCCTCGATCAAAATATCTTTGGCGCCGGTAGTAATATTAAGAGGAATTTCACCTCTTATCATGCCCTAAAGAAAACCTTCACCGATGCGACCAAGATCTTCGGATGGATCCATGACTTAATTATCTATAAAAAAAGAGAGTTAAACAGGTTAGAAAAAAAAATAATCCTAATAACTAAAACAATATAATCCTAATATTATTTGTGCTAAAACAATAATCATAATAACTAAAACAAAAAAATAACCCTAATCCTAATCCTAATTCTAATCTTAATAAATAAAACAAAAAATCACTAAAACAATAATCCTAATCCTAATTCTAATATTCTAATTAAAACAATAATCCTAATCCTAATTCTAGTATTTTGGAATTTACGCAAGTGGAATAAAAGTTGTTTAATTAACTTAAATAATAAGATCAAAGGAAACTTCTAAATAAAATTATGGAATTCAAACTATATTTAATATCATTGGAAATAAAACAAATACCCAATTCAAATGATTTATGAATCATATTAATTATATTCCAAATGATTCTAGATGAATATTTTGGTTGCCTAAGATGTGATTGAAACTTGTTGTTTGAGTGGAATGGTTGTTTGTGATTGCTTGCACATTGCTTGTGTGAATTGTGATGTGTGTGATTAGAATAATTTCCTTAGAAATCTTTTGCCCATTTCTAATCCCAATCCAACCCCAAACAGATGACTACTCCAAGAGACTCCAACGTCAAGGACGGTGACAACAACAACCAAGAGATCTACATGAGAGAACAACTACTAGCAAACCAAACCCACACTACTAGGAAAACGGCTATAGGTAATCAGCACATCCGTGGCTCACATGGTTGAAGTGCCCCACGGCTAAAACAGGCGTGGCTCACCTGTGGGCAGTGCCCTACTAGTAACTAGAACAACCGTGGCGCACATGACTATAGTGCGCCACAGATGTGTGTGGGCCAGGGGCCTGTTGGCCGCACGCCAAACATCTGTAGCGCACTAGCGTCATGTGCGCCACGGTTGTTAGTCTCATCTGTGGCGCACATGGGGGGGGGGGGTGCGCTACGCCTAAGCGCACGCCCCCCTCTGCTGTGAAACGGCCACAAACTTCTGTGGCGCACTATGGCATGTGCGCCACAGATGTATAAACTTAGTAGTAGGGCACCTTGCCCTAGTGCCCTACGCCTAACTATCCTGCACCAACTCCACCCCCCCCCCCCCCCCCGTGGATCGCCTTTTTAGGTTTTGCAAAAAATAAAAGAAAATGATAAATACTTCAAAAAATTAAATCCTTTCATATTTAGGTAGGTAATTTGGTATAGCTTCTACTAAAATTAACAAACATGAGTTTTGACTTTATTTGCAAAAAAAAGTCATGCCACGGTAAAAAGGCCATAACTTTTGCATACGATATCGAGAAAAATCGTATAATATACCAAAATGACGAGAACGAGATTTCGCATCCGTTCGCAACCACCTCTGGTCGTTTAGCGATTTTTTAGATTTTCAAAATTCGAAAAGAGTAAAAAGTTACGATCAAAAGACTGTTTTTTCCTGCAGAAAAAAAATAGAGGACGGCTTACCCGTAGCGCACCACCACCTAGTGCGCCACGGATAAGCTTGGGCGGGATTCAAATTTCGAATCCCCACCCCGCCCACCTTCCCTCCCCTCCCCTTCTCTCCTTTTCCTTTTCCTCCCTTCTCATTTCCTTCTTCTTCTCCTCCTTCTCCTTCTCCTTTCTCCTCCTCTTCCTCCTCCTTGCAGTGAACATGGTGATGGCGGCGGCGGCCTCCTCCTTGCAGTTCCGACGACGAGACGGCGGGCTCCTTCTTCTCCTCCTCTTCCTCCTCCTCCTTGTAGTTCCGACGATGACGAGGCCTCCTCTTCTTCTCCTCCTCCTCCTCCTCTCCTCCTCCACCTCTTCTTCTCCTCCTCTTCCTCCTCCTCCTCTTCCTCTCCTTCTCCTCCTCCTCTTCCTCCTCTTCTCCTCCTCCTCCTCCTCCTCCTCCTCATCTTCTCCTCCTCTTCCTCCTATTCTCCTCCTCCTCCTCCTTGCAGTTCCGACGACGACGACGACGAGGAGGCGACGACGGCGACCTGCACCGACGTGCGACGGCACTGACGACGAGATCCAGATCTGCTTCTTTTTTTTTGAATTTTGAAATTTATATCCGTGGCGCACTAGGTGCGCCACGGTTATCGTTTCATACGCGTGGCGCACCTGCCCAAACTTCTGTGGCGCACTGGCATGTGCGCCACGCCTGTATCTAAACTTCTGTGGCGCACCATGCAGTGCGCCACGGCTACGAGATAGCCGTAGCGCGAGGCCCGTGGCGCACTGCTAGTGCGCCACAGAAGGCCTTTTCATGTGCGCCACGAATAGGCGTTTTTCTAGTAGTGCCAGTTGAACCCAGTGACAGCTCAATTTATAGCCAACACCAGTGAGGTAGATCCAACCATGCATAAGGTGACAGATCAAATGATCAACATGGGAAACAACTCTTCCAAAGGAGTTTGTGACAACAAGGATGATATTTTAGAAGGAACCCAAGCTTGCAATATTTGTGGAGACAAGGATCACACTTCCTAAGATCATGAAGATCAATGCCCCAATTGTGAAAAGAAACATCCAACCAATCAATGCCCCACAAACCAAGCTACTTATTTCCTGTGTGAAAGAAATAATCATGTCCCTATCCAATGCCCCATCTATTCCATAGTTCGACAAAAGAAACAAGGTGGAGTGCATCAATAGTTTGTAAACCCTCATGAAGGAACAACTTCTACCAAGAGGGATGAAGGCAAAGTCAAAACTATGCACCATAAGGCCAAATCCAAAGAGATCACAAAGTGTTGCTACTCTTGTGGAGAAGAAGGTCATATCTCTAGTAACTGCGCAAGAAGAGAGAAAGATTTCCCACCTATGTGGTGAAGTATGAAGAGCATGAACTAGAAGGACTCCTAGCTTTGGAGAGACCCAAGAAGAAGAAGGACATAAGCCAGTTGCAATGTTACGATTGCAAAGAAATGGGACACTATGCCAGTGATTACCCAGAAAAGAAGAAGAAACAAGGAAATAAACAAGAGGAATGGATACCAAAGAAGAAGAAGGATAATAGACAAGTGATGTGTTCCAAATGCAAAGAGCTAGGCCATTATGCAGACAAGTGTCCAGAGAAGTTTCAACAAGATCCCAAGAAAGCCAAGATGTAATCTAGTTGGAAATATTTTAAGGGTGGTAGTACCCTAGTTGCTTTGAGCCAACTTGTAACCCCTAGCCTTCCCAAATCTCGGGACGAGATTTATTTTAAGGGTGGTAGCCTGTCACATCCCAAGATTTTCCAAATCTTGTAATGTGAAAAATAAATAAACAAAATAAACTATTGTTGAAAATCAGGGTGAAAAGAAACTTTGTTTCTAAATGGAAACTTAAAATCCCATCTCGAACAAACTTTAATTAAAGTTTGAATTCAACAAAATACAAATCAAGAGAAATGCATTCCTCATAAAATGCATCTGTAAATTTAAACACTTGGAAAATAAATCCAAACCCTAAACCCTAATGGAATAAAATCATTTCCAAGTTATCTCCAAACCTATGGATTTGATCCATATAAAATTTGTCAACAAACATTAACAAATGATCAAGAAAGACAAATAAAATGTTATAAGACCATATAAATTGGTTTCACTTAATTTGGAGCCATAAATAAAATCTTATGAATTTAAATAAGATAAGGAAAAGTATTTTCCAAAGCTATTAAAACACTTATCTAAAATCCATACCAAATGGTGAGCAAATAATCCTAAATATATTTAAAAGTATAAATCAATCTCAAATAAGATTTTACAAATTGGAATCACCAAGTTTGGATCCCTAAATAAAAAGATATGGATTTTATAAGATGAAGAAAGAAATATTAAATAAGTAATATTTAAAGACCAAATTAAATCTTGGCCAAGACCATAAGAAAATGGAATGAATATAATCCAAATCCAAATAAAATAAAAAGGATAAAGAATTTCCAAAATAAAATAAAATTTCATTAACCATTCTATCCCTATTTTAATAAAGACAAATCTCTAATAAGAATAATTATATAATTCATGAGAAAATAGTATTTTGGAATTTACCCAAGTGGAATAAAAGTTGTTTAATTAACTTAAATAATAAGATCAAAGGAAACTTCTAAATCAAATTATGGAATTCAAACTATATTTAATATCATTGGAAATAAAACAAATACCCAATTCAAATGATTTATGAATCATATTAATTATATTCCAAATGATTCTAGATGAATATTTTGACACCCTATTAAGTGAATAAAAACCTACTGAAAAGATTTGGAAGGATTTATAAATTTAAATGGTGTTTGAAATTTTTATTAAATCCTATTTGATTTAAAACAAGGGCCTAATTAAATAATTAAAAAACTCCAAAAAGAATAAAAGATTTATTCAAAAATTGACTTCAGAATGTGTTACTAATCAGTATTTAAACCTACACAAATTTTGGTTGAGGTTTGAATTCAAATTGATGTTTGAATTAATTAAGCAAAATCAAAACAGAAATTAGAAATGGAAAAAGAGAAAATCATTTAGAATAAAAAAAAGTGGACAAGGTCGACCCAGCCTAGCCTAGCCCACTAAGCCCATCAGCAGCCCACCTCTGCCCCTCACCCAAACAAGCCGTTTTTCACCGCAGACAGAACCCGCTAAGTCGCTAACTATTGGACCCCACCCCCACACTCTCTCTCTCGCTGCCAAGCGACCCCACCGCCACATCATCATCTTCCTCACCCCGCTGACCCTGCCCCTCACCTCGGCGGCCGTTGCAGGCGATTAAAGATTGATTTAATCCGCTTTAACGCCGCAGTAAAACCACCCCTCGACCATGCTATCTTAAGCGCCTCGACCCTCTCTCTCTTTCCCCTCCGTCGCCATGCCCTCCTCGCCACCAGGCTGCACAAATTTCTCTCCCGAACCCCACTGCCTCCGACACTCTCCGTCAGCAATTCCGGCCAGCCTCCTCCGCCCCACGCCTCCTCGAGCACACGAACGTGACCCCTAGGCCCTGGTGCACCTCACTGTACCTCCCGTTCATCCGCGCGAGCACCACAGCGTCGGCAACAATGACACCAAGCACCACCGCCATCTGCCTCTTCTCCGGCAACTCCCCTGGTAATGTTCTGACCGCCCCTCTTCTTTCCGATGATGCGCCTGAGACCAGTGACTTGTTCCGCAACTAACGCCACCGTTTTTGTGTCCTAGCTCGCACTGTAGCGTCGCCTCCATCGTCGATTGTGAGCAACCGCCGTTTGTCTCGTCTCCGGTGAGCAATCGCTGTCGCTTCTGCGAGCCCCTTCAGAAACGACAACCGCCTTGAGCTTCACCAGGACCACACGAACACTGTGAGAACCTTATCTCCCTCCTTTCCTTCCTGTTTCGCCAGAACCACTGTGAGCTGAGCCGCGCCGCCGTTCGCCGTCGCAAGCACCACCAGATCGTGGTCAAAGCATTCCTGGCCGTCGGATTTAAATCGCAAGGCGTAGATAGAGTCACTTAACCGAAAGGGTATGGACATCTATGTGCCGCACGATCGTCATTAGATCCAACGCCTCACATTGCTGATCCACGCGAAACGGTACCGGCGAGTAGTATCACGCCACGTGGCCCTGTCTGTTTGAAATAAAAACAGAAATGTCTATTAGATGTTCCAATTTGAAAAATTCATAACTTTCAAACCACACGTCCAAATTTTGCAAATTTTATATCAATGGATTCAGCAAGACAAGTACTTTCTTACCATGCACTTTGTTTAGTAAAATGCTTCTGTTAAATTGTTTTATTTTGCAGAAACTTGTGTATGCATGTTTAGAATATAAAAATTGTTCTAAAATGATTTTTGAGATAAATCTTGGGCAAATGGTTTGTTTTGAACCTACTGACCATAGGAATCAATTTGTGGTTCCAAAAATATGTTTGGTGAAGAAAAAGAATAAACTTTTGATTTAAACCATTTCTAGTCAAATAAAAATAATGTTTATTTATTTAAAATGCTTTTGGGAGAAAATCTTTGGGAAATGTTTTGGAATGAACTCTCTGACCCCAAACACCAAATTTTATGATTGGAAAATGTATTTGGTGAACCCTATAAAAACTACTACTTTGATAAAGACATTTTCAACCAAATAAAATAATGACTTGGTTTAAAAATGGTTTATGAAGTGAAATATTTTGCAAATGATTTTGCCACTTTATAAAATGACCATTAGGTGTTTTCAAATGTTAATGACCCATTAGAAACCACTTTTACAAATAAAACAATCTTTAGAATGCTTGCATGCATTGTTTTGTTTCTATCATTTTATGTGATGTTTGCTTGAATGGTAGATTGAAATTGTGCCTTGCTTGATTGAATTGTAGTGATTTGAAGAGTGTGATAATTTCAAAGACAAGGAGTGAACTTATATTCTCTACCAAAAAGGCAAGTGATGCTTCATACTTTTGTGCCATTATTTTCACTATGCATTAGTGATATTTTAAGTAGGACTTGCATGGAATTTTGCTAAGTGTAAACTATGCCATGGGAAATCCTAGTAGATGAAACCTTAGTAGAAATTTCCTAAGTTAAGATTCCTACTACTATCATGCTTAGCTTAGCTAGTAGAAAACAAGGGTGGAATATATATTCATGCTATGGAATATTTCTAAGTCTGTGGACTTGTGTTTTGTTTAATAAAACAACTAAGTGAATGAATCACCTGGGTGGAATGGAAGGAATGGTTTGTGTTGAGTGGTTCACAAGGCCCAGTTATATGGTTTACCTTGTGTATCTCACTTGTGGATGTCCACCCAGGAACAAAGAGATTTGAGATGTCAAATGTTGAGAAGCTTCAAGTGCAGCCACTTGGCATTATGGGCTATGCCTGGATCATATAGGTTGCAATAACTTAGCCAAATGGACAGTTGGTGGTAGGGGAATGATAGGTTGGAACGCGTCCATTCTGGTCTAAGGGAAGGCTTCTGAAAGATCTTGTCTTGGGAAACCAAGTCTTGTGGGGAAAGTGCACCACCTCTGCAGAGTGAAAAATCTAAGTACTTAGCCATGTCCCTGGTAAAGGACAATTTGAGCATCAAGACATGGAATCTATCAAGAATCTCCTCATCCCAATTTCTAAGTTAAAATCTTGTGGTTGAACAAGGGTTGAAGGATCACCAATTTCTATTGGGAGATGCCTTGGGTGATTTTTGTCAAGCAAAAACTTAGTGTTTTCAAATGATAAGAAAAATCTATTTTGAGCAATGCAAGCCTAAAACTCCACTTAGCCAAAAGCATATAGATGATAAATTCCACTATACTACCATAGTATCACTTGCCAATAAAATTCAAATGTATTGCCCCTTGTGGCTGTAACTTGTTATGTTGCAGGTTTGTTTGATATTAGTGAAGTAGGATTACAAGTCTACAACCAACATGTCTGCCTGTGGCACTTTGAAGATGAAGGACCCCATGTTGTTGTTATATTCTGATGCATTGTAATGAGATAGCCAAATGAGCATGTAAGATGTAATAAATTATTTTATTCCTAGTTATAAAGTTGTATTATGACCTATGTTTCTTGATATTACATCTTAACTGTGGATGCTAGCTATTGATCCAAGGACTAGCATTGTAAACACAGGGATCTCTACCTTATTAAAGGTTGGGAACCTTACAATACGACAAGATCTCCTTCCCGGGCCGAGTTCTCCTTTTAGGATTGGCAAGATCCTCTCCCCGGACCCAAAGACGTCGAGACCCCCCAACCCTAAAGATCGATAACGGACCCTTAAGACCGATCACGGCGTCCTCCTCCCTCTCGGATCCGAAGACCGAACCCGAACCCCGACCCCACAAAATCTTCGGACCAATGTGTGACCCCTATTCCGAGACCCCTATTTTTTTATAATATATGATATATGATTGTTGCATCTTAAATTGATCATGTCGCATACATATTGTGTGGTTTGGGGTATTTTGCCGATTCACCTTATAATTAACTATGGAGTCCATATGTGGGCTTTTCTAGTCTTCAATTGGCTCCATTTAAAATTGGTGTAGCGAACCGGTGCTATATTTTGCCTTATTAAGACAACATTTAAATTCCGGATTATCTAAATAACATGAACCACCTAAATAATCGTCGGGACCCCGGTTCCTCTTAATATTGTCTAATTGCATCGCATCTTTTCCATGTCATGCATCATACATGCATCATGTCCGATCTTCTGCCGTAGTATTGAATAGTGCATCCGGTGTTTCTTCTAGTGTTTTGGTTCTTCGCGGATAAGGCCGTTGAGTTGATGCGAGTGTCAACCCGATCTTCGGATGAACCTTCGGCAATGTTTTTCAGGCGAGCATTCTCCCCCTTTCTACCTATTTTACATTTCTAGTCTTTATTTCCTCCTGTTGATCTATTGCTATCTGTGTTGCGATGCTCTAGTTTTCGTACCCGTGGTATCCCTTGCAGCCTTATATTGCCTTGGACACATCCTATTACCCGTTGTTTGGTAGATAGTTGGACTTGTGTGTCATAGTCGCTTGCTCAAGTGTTGTTGCGTGTCGTAAAGTACCACAGTTGTTGGATAAATTCCATATGTTTTATATTGGAGATGATCATGGAATTAATTACCATTTAATAACTAAAATTGAAGTAGGTAAATAATGCAGAGGCATAGGTGGGCAATAGATGTTATTTGGTTTTTAACCGTCCACTTGTGTCCCGTAGGAACCCAAGTACTTGATACCTGTTCTTTGAATATTCGCACTATCCGCATGTGGGACCATGAATCCCCCTAGCTAGAGCTTGAGTCATATTTATTTCTTGGGGCCACAAAGTAGTTTGGGGCTTTATTACTATCCTGTACTTATGCCATGCTTTACTGCTTTATCTACGATTGCGCGTGGAGCGCCTGTACTGTTTAGGAACAAATGTGGAATGTTTTCGCGGTATCGACAAGCCCAGTCACACTTTCCGGTTCCCGGTCGTTTACAGCCATTGGCACAAACCTCTGGGTCCGTCTCGGAGCCGACCAACTTCGTCGCGGGTAGCTTGGTGGGGTGCCCCCCTGAAATTTATATGAATCTTGCAATTGCTCTGTCGTGATGCCTCGTTGGGTTTTCATTTGGTTTTTCTTGAGGTTGATCGTGCATGTGTTGCTATTTGTGCCCCCCTGTAGGGTAAAACTTTATGAAAGCCGTGTCCGCGGTTATGGATGACTTGGAGCATAGTATCTCGATCATAGACAACTATAACTAAAGTAGTGCTATAAATTTGACTTTATAATGACTAGTAATCAGCTTCACTATAATGGAATAGCTAAATAAAAGTGCCAACAATTGTTGGTTTGGGTTGTCACATGTTGCCATTGTATCTGACTAATAAGTATTGCAACTACAATGGAATGGCTAAATAAAAGTACTAACAACTGCTGGGTTTTGGGATACCTCATGCTATATGTATCTGACTAGTAAGTACTACAGCTACAATGGAATGGTTAACTAAAAGTGTCCACTGCTTATTATATCAGGATGACTCATGCTATTTGACTAATAATTGCCGTAACTATAACGGAATGAATAAAAATGCCAACTGTGTGAGTTCCTTGGTTGACTTCCTTGTTTGGTCTCGAGGGGGGAAATACCAGGATGGGTATGCTTGGTGATAGTTTCAGGTTGGATCCGTATAGGTCTTTCTTATCCCTATCTGATAGCCGCCAGTTGAATTGAGTCCCTATAGGTTGTTTAGTGCATGCTGCGCTGCCGCTTCAGTCCACCATACCTATGTAGGCGAGGACCGCCGAATTCTAGTCTCGTCGTGTACTGGCTTCAGTACTAACCGCTCTCTTTTTCCTTTTCCCTTTGTCGGCACCCCTTTTGTTTAAGCAGATTTTTGAGATCGACGTCGTTAGCAGCGTTACCCTTCCGGATTGGCCTGGGCAGGGTTATGGACGCCATTGGTTATTCTTCAAGGCTCTTAGCCTAATTTGCATCTTGTCCGTACTCGGACGCTGTATCGTTTTCAAGGTGATTTGGATTTTTGTACTATATATTGCATCCTTGACTCGATGAGTCTCTGTTGTATATATCTATTTTGTGGGTTCCATCGTGGACTAATGTGTAATGATATTACTTCGTTTTCCACCCGCACGCAAGTGCCTGGTGGGCACCTTTGAATCGTTTCTATGCGGGTCTGGCGGGAATCGCTGTGACTTGCATAGGTTCGATTCCGAGGGTGTTACAGGCACTCACACCAAGGGATACATAGATAACCAAATAAAGGAGAGATACTTCCACAATGCAAACCAACCTATAAGATAACTTATCTACCCTAGATATGAATCTACTAAAAAGGTAAAAAGATAAAAGATAATGATGTGATACCACGACACTCCCCCAAGCTTGGAACAAGCCAAGGGGATGCGAAACCTGATGATGAATTACTCCTTAGGTGGTGGTGTTCCCTTGTCATCATCAGCCTTCCAAGGTAAAGGCTCCCCATCCACAAAGGATTTCTCGGTCTCAAATATCCTGAAACTAGCAGCAGAGCTTATGTGTTTGAAAATAGCTTCATACTCACAATTTTTTATTTTGTATGTCGTAGAGTTGTTCTTGCAATTGATTGGTTGTCTGATGGAGTGAGAAGATTTCATCTCGAAGCTCAGCAACCTCCTTATTGTTCTTGGCAATGAGTTCTGAAGTTATCTTATGGATGATGTCCACTTCATGTTCCGCTATCTTCTTGTACCTGAAAACATCCTGCTCTAGTGCTTCCATCCTATCTGCCAGGCTGCCTTCTTCTTTAGGGCCATGTACTTCTTTCATCTGGACCATCCCATCCTTGAGTAACAAATCCTTGGGGTGACCTTTCAACTCATACATGTACAGGTTGATGGCATCCGCGGAGGAATCCTCCATGGCTGATCCAGAGGAAGGCATTGTGGCTCCAAAACTGAGAATCTGCCTAACAGAAACATATCAAAAAGAAAACACGATGAGAACACGATATACGAACCTCAGGGGATTCGGGGGGGTTATATATTACGAAGTTATACTGCAAAAGGAAGGTTTTGTGCGAAAACGAGGCGGAGACGGACTCCAGGGGGCTCACACCCCCTGGTGGCGCGCCCAGCTGGGGCCCGCGCCACTGGTGGGTGTGGCCCACCTGGGCTCCGCGTCCTCCTCTGTTTTGTCTCGTAACCTTCTATATGTAATAAAAACATATAAATATAAAGAAAAAGGTTTTTCGCGAACCTTCTGTTTGCAGCACTTTTTACCTATTCAGAGACAGACTCTGCAGATTCTGGTGTTTGGTTTCTGATAAATTCTTCCGGAGTCACCATTTGAATAATATCAACATCTTCATTATAAGAATCTCTAGAAATATAATGTTTGAGCCTTTGACCATTCACCACCTGTGTAGTGTTGTCCTTCAAAGAAGATATTTTGATAGCCCCTGAACGATACACCTCCTCAATAACAAAAGGTCCTTCCCATTTTTGAGAGTAGTTTCCCTGCAAAAAATCTGAGACGAGACCTATACAAAAGAACTTTCTCACCAATATGGAACTCCCTTTTGAGAATTCTCCTATCATGCCATCTTTTTACTTTTTCCTTAAAGAGTCTAGCATTTTATTAATCTTCACTTAGCCCCTGAACGATACACCTCCTCAATAACAAAAGGTCCTTCCCATTTTTGAGAGTAGTTTCCCTGCAAAAAATCTGAGACGAGACCTATACAAAAGAACTTTCTCACCAATATGGAACTCCCTTTTGAGAATTCTCCTATCATGCCATCTTTTTACTTTTTCCTTAAAGAGTCTAGCATTTTATTAATCTTCACTTCTCCCCTCATCTAAGGTACTCAAGTCAAGCAATCTTGTCTCACCGACAAGTTTAAAATCTCTATTCAGTTCTTTCACAACCCAATAAGCTTTGTGTTCTAATTCTATAGGCAAGTGACAAGCTTTCCCATAAACCATTTTGTAAGGAGACATTCCCATAGGATTTTTATAAGCAGTTCTATAAGCCTATAAAGCATCATTCAACTTTTTAGCCCAATTTTTCCTAGATCTATTAACAGTCTTTTGCAAGATAGATTTAATTTCTCTATTAGAAAGTTCTACTTGTCCACTGGTTTGGGGGTGATAAGCTAAAGCAATTCTATGGTTAACATCATATTTATCAAGAGTCTTCCTTAAACCGCCATGGATAAAATGAGAACCTCCATCAGTCATGAGATATCTAGGCACACCAAACCTAGGAAAAATAACATCTTTAAGCATTTTAAAGAGGTCTTACCGTTAGCACTATTTGTAGGTATGGCTTCTACCCATTTTGTAACATAATCAAAAACAAGAAGAATATGAGTATACCATTTTGAAGGAGGAAACGGACCCATAAAGTCAAATCCCCAACAATCAAAAGGTTCAATAACAAGAGAATAATTCATAGGCATTTCAAATGTTACCAACTTTTTGACATTCGTCACATGATAAAATAAACATCCTTGCGTCTTTGAAAAGAGTAGGCCAATAAAAACCAGATTGTAAAACTTTTTGTGCAGTCCTATCCCTAGAGTGATGTCCTGCATAAGCACTGCCATGACATTTTCTCAATATCTCTTGTTGTTCGTATTCTGGGACACATTTTTGCATAATACCATCTACTCCTTCTTTATATAAATGTGGGTCATCCCAAAAGTAATGCCTGAGATCATAAAAGAATTTCCTTCTTAGCTTAATCAGCATACCAAGGACTCTCTTGCGGGCTTACCCTTATTGCAGCCAACTGTTGATTTGGAAAACTATCATTAATAGGCATAGGGTCAAAAGAAATGTTATCCAAATGAGATAAATTATCAGCAACATGAGTGTTAGCACCTTTCCTGTCTATAATATGCAGATCAAAATCTTGTAAAAGCAACACCCATCTAATAAGCCTAGGCTTAGCGTATTTCTTTTTCATAAGGTACTTAATAGAAGCATGATCAGTATGAATGGTAACCTTTGAATCAATAATATAAGGTCTAAACTTATCACAAGCAAAGATTACAGCTAAGAACTCCTTTTCAATGGTAGCATAATTATTTTGAGCAGCATTTAGAGCCTTGCTAGTATAATGAATAACATTCAACTTCTTATCTATTCATTGCCCAAGGACAGCACCCACAGAAAAATCACTAGCATCACACATAATATTAAAGGGTAAATTCCAATCAGGTGGTTGAACAATAGGAGTCGTAGTCAAAGCTTTCTTCAAAGTTTCAAAAGATTCCTTACAATCATCATCAAAAACAAAAGGTACATCTTTTTGAAGAAGATTAGTAAAGGGCTTTGAAATTTTGGAGAAATCTTTAATAAACCTCCTATAGAAACCAGCGTGACCAAGGATACTACGAATAACTTTTATATCTATAGGGCAAGGCATCTTCTCAATTGCTTCAATTTTGGATCTGTCTACTTCAATACCTCTTTCAGAAATCTTGTGTCCAAGAACAATCCCTTCATTAACCATGAAATGACATTTCTCCCAATTAAGAACAGGGGTAGTTTCTTCACATCTCTGCAAAACTTTATCAAGGTTGTGCAAACAATTATAAAAAGAAGTTCCATAGACGGAGAAATTTTCCATGAATACTTGCACAATTTCTTCACAAAAACCATAAAAGATAGCATACATACATCTATGAAAGGTAGCAGGAGCATTACATAAAGCAAAAGGCATACACCTATAAGCATAAGTTCCATAGGGAGAAGTGAAGGTGGTTTTCTCTTGGTCTTGTGCTCTCATAGCAATTTGAGAGAATCCAGAATAACCATCAAGAAAACAAAAGTGAGTCTTTTTAGAAAATCTTTCTAGCATTTGATCAATAAAAGGCAAAGGATAATGATCTTTATTAGTAACTTTATTAACCTTTCTAAAATGAATGCACATCCTATAAACAATAACAACTCTTTGAGGTATAACCTCATTATTTTCATTAGGCACACCAGTGATTCTCCCTTTCTTTGGGACACAATGAACATGGCTAACCCATTGACTATCAGCAATAGGGTAAATAATACCAGCATCAAGGAGTTTTGATACCACATTTCTTACCACATACTTCATCTTAGGATTCAAACGGCATTGATGTTCAACAACCGGTTTTGCATCAGGTTCTATATTAATAGCATGCTGACATATAGTAGGAGAAATCCCTTTTAAATCATCAAGAGTATACCCCATAGCTCCTCGGTGTTTCTTCAATATTTCCAATAATCTTTCCTCTTCCTTCCCTGAAAGGTTAGAACTAATAATAACATGATATAGTTTCTTATCATCTAGAGGTTTTAAGATCATCAGGTAGAGGTTTTAATTAAAAAACATGATCCCCTTTAGGTGGTAGTGTGGTTCCCAAATCTTCCACGGGTAAGTTATACTTAAGTAACTCAGGTTGACGAAGGAAAATATTGTCAATCTCATTTCTTTCCTTCATGAAGACCTTGCTTTCACGATCTTCCATAAACTGCTGCAAGGCATTGTTAGGATCAAGAGAAATAGAAGAAAGTTGTTCAACCCTGAAATCCTCATTAGGCAATTCATTCTCATAAGGAGTTTTAGAAAATTTGGAAAAATTAAACTCATACGATTCTCCATCAAACTTAGTCAAAACTTTCTCCTTCTTAAAATTTATAATAGCCCCACAAGTATTCAAGAAAGGTCTACCAAAGATAATAGGACAGGTTTTACTAGCTTCTAAACCAATTACTAGAAAATTAGCAGGATATTTAATCTTACCACAAAGAACTTGCACATCTCTTACATTGCCAATTGGACAGACTGTGTCTCTATTAGCAAGGTGAATAACCACATCAATGTCCTCAAGCTCACAAGGACCAATTTCATGCATAATTTCCCTGTAAAGCTCATAAGGAATAGCAATAGAACTAGCACCAATATCACATAAACCATAATAGCAATTATCACCAATTCTAACAGAAAGCACAGGGACACTAGTTTTTCTAGCTTCTCTAGGATGAGAGACAATATTAGAAGCGTCTTCACAGAATACAATGTGCTCAACCTCTATATTTTTAGTGACAAGATCTTTCACAAGGGCTACTAAAGGTTCAATGTTTTTTTCTCATAAGGTTCCACAGTTTTCTTTCCACTTTTGCTAGCCACATTAGCTATGATAGAATGTTCCTTTACCTTAGCAAGAAAATGGATTTTCTCAACATAAGGTTCAGGTAAAATAGGATCAACAGTATAACCTTCAATGCTAGTAGGAACATGGGTAACAATATCTTTATAAGGAGCATGATACTTGTCCTTCTCCTTTTTGGGAATTTCAATATAAGAGGCAAAGGCCTTAAAAAAATTTGCAAGAACTTGAGAATCAAGACCATACTCAGTACTAATATTACGAAAGTCATCAGTTCCCATAAAATATTTAATGCATTCATAATCATAATTTATACCTAACTTTCTGTAGCATCCCAGTTGTCTAACCCCTGTAATGCTACTTGTTATAATAATAAAAGGGCCACTTCCAACATATAATTGTTGCATCATCAGCATATCATGCTCATGTCATTATGTCACCTTGCATTTGAGCATCATATAAAACCCTTTCTTGTTTGGTTCTTATCTCATGTGCATGATTAATTGTATTTGCCTCTTGATATTGTATTTGGCTCTTGATATATTGTTAAATGCCCAAGTTGAGTTGAGGGCATCTCTTTTATGGACTCCACCACCTTTTCTTTCACCACCTTATATTCCACCATCCAATTAATATGAGATTGACATTTTAATTTGGTTTTACCTCTAGCTCATGTTAGTTGGTTGGAACCCACCCATAATCTTTGCTTGACCTTGCCCACCTTTTTGGAATGCATATGAATAATGCCATGTTAATATTATTGTTTTCACAAGGATAAATTGGCATTAATTATTTTGCATGGGCCATGCAAGTGCCACCTTTTCTAGTTTTTGGTTTTTACTTGAATTCTAAGTGGATCTTTTCCTTTGCTTAAATCTTGTTTTGGGCTTGTAGTTCTTCATCATATCTTCTCCCTCTCTTCTCCCTTTTAGCTAAACCTCTAACCCATGCTCCATGCACACACATGTGCTAAAGTGGCATGCCCAAACCTAAACCCACCTCCTCTCTTGGATCTTGCTTGGTCATTATTTGGATCATGCATGGACCAAAGAAACACCCCATCCTCACATAAACATCTCTCTCTACCTTTCCCTCCTTTCTCCTTTTTCTTGGTCTTGTGAGTTTGTATATGAAGCTTGCATGACCAAGCTAAGTACCACCTCCCTTTTTCTTACCTGTAGAGGTCCCTACCCAATATGGTAGATCCCTCCTGTGTTTTACAATGCTAGTCCCTGGATCAATAGCTAGCATCCACAGTTAAGATGTAATATCAAGATACAAGGGTCATATTATAACTTTATAACCAGGAATAACATGATTTTATTACATCATACATAGCTTATTTGGCTATTACATTACATTACAGCGGAATAAACATAGTCATGGGCCCTTCATCTCCAAAGTGCCACAGGCAGATGTTGGTTGTAGACTTTGTAGTCCTAGTCAATCAAACAATCTTCATTTTAAAACAATCAACCTGCAACATTACAAGTTACAGCCACATGGGTCAATACATTTTGAATTGTATTGGCAAGTTTCACTTTTATGTATAATAAGAGTGGATCCTATTATTATATGCATATTAGGCTAAGTAGAGTTTAAGGCTTATTTGCATAAAGCAATATTTTATCCTACCTTTTCAAAAGAGTTTTAAAGTCCTTTGTCAAATTTCTTTTCCAAGTTCCTTGAACTCCTTGGTAGAAACTCAAGTGTTCAAGTCCTTGTCAAAATCTCTTGAGCTACTTGGTAACCCCAAGTGCATCAAGTTTTTATCAAAAAATCTCATGAGTTCCTTGGTAACCCCAAGTACATCATGCCCTTGAGCACCTTGGTAACCCCAAGTGCATCAAGTTTTTATATTAGAAATTGGAATGTCGAGATCTCCCATGATTCAAACTTTAGTTGCTCAGTATTGTCCATAACCGGGGACACGGCTAAGTACTTAGATTTTATTAACTTCTGCAGAAGGAGTACACTTTACCCACATGACACAATCCCATCTTGTTGCCACCAGTGGCCTACTGGATTAGTGCTCACCAAGATGGAGTACTGGCAGACTGAGAATGTGACGAAGTCTTTCCAAAAGGTCCTTCCATACATCATTGCTAGCTTGTCTTCAGCCCCCATGAAGCATTCCAGATCCCCATGTCCGGTAACTAAAGACAATGTATGGGTCTTCCTAATGTAGTTGACTAAGCCAGAGCCATAATAGCATGTGGTTGTACACGAAAGCCACAATTGGAGAAACATGTTCAATCTCTAAGTTTCCTAGGTGGATTTCAATTGGAGCACAACACAAAGTGATTGCCATAGACATGGTCCCTTTTGTTGCCACCTTCTCCAAAACATAAAGTGTCCACCACCTAGGTGGTTCATTGAGTCCTTGTTTTATTATGTAAAACACAAGTCCTTTTCTCAACCTTTATAAAATCTCAACATGTATCTCTTTTCAAAACATAGCAATGGATAAGCATGTACAACTTCAATATTTTTACTAAGGAGTGTATAGGGAATCCTATTAGGATTAGCATAGCATAAGTATAAAACATTTTCATGCATGTTTACAAAATCCACTAAGTATAATGAAAATAGTAGGATTTTTGTATGATAGTGTAACTTGCCTTTTTTGTTAGGGAATGAGAGTTACTTCTTGATCTTGCTAGTCTCACACTTTGCTAATTACTACAATCAAACAAGCATAGTATCAAGTAGCATTCCAACATTCAAACAATAATTCACATACACAAGCAATGGTTCCTAAGTCTTGTAAAAAGAGGGTTCTATTGCAAAGTTCGTCTCTACTAGGTTTATAAACTTTGTAAGATCCACATTGGTCATTTACCAAAATGGCAAAGTCATTGGTTAGAGGTTTTGCCCAAAGTCTATTTTTTAAATTCATTCAACATTTTATGTGGTGAAAATTATTCTTTTTAAAGTAAAACCTTATGTTTTTCACCAAGTGAGTTGCCCTTGGCAAGGCTTGGTGTTTTGGGTCAGTAAGCTTGGTCCATAACATTTTTCCAAAGTTTTCCTTGCACAAACATTTTCAAAAATAAAATCAATGAGTTTTATTTGGCTAGAAAATGACTAAGTTAACTAATTCAACTTAAATTTCACAAGAATCATTTTTAAAACTATGGGTTGGTTTCTAGGGTCAGTAGGGTCATACAAATCCATTTTGCAAAAGATTTAATACTAAAATCACTTTTAAACAATTTTTATACTCTAATCAAGTACACAAATGTTTCTGCAATTTTAATCAAGCAAACAGATACTATTTTTAAAACTAAGGCCATGGTTGGCTAGGGCTTGTTCTCCTGATTTCATTGATATAAAATTTGCAAAATTTGGACGTGTGGTTTGAAAGTTACAAAGGTTTGAAGTTTGTAATTAAATCAGATTCAATTTTCTTTTAAAACGAGATAGGTGACAAGCGGCACGCTCTGGTTGGACGGTACCGGTTCGGGGTGGATCACGCTGTGGGGCGTTGGATTAAGTCAGATCGGGTGGTCCAGATAACGTACCCCTTCGCGGCTTAAGTGTTCTATCACAGGCGTTGGATAGGGATCCAGCGGTGTTCGCGTGCTCGACCATTCGCGAGCGGCGCCGGCGGTGGCTAGCGGCGGCGGCGGTCAGATTGCGGCGGTGCTTGGTGAAACAGAACGTTAGGAAAGAGGGGAGGATGCTCACCGTGATCGCAGAGCTATGGTGAAACACGTCGTATGGTCGGTGTGGCTCGGGGCGCACTAGGGTTGCGGCAATTTCTCACCGGAGTTGGAAACGGCGTCGAGCGGCTCTGGTTCTGGTTGGAGTCGACGCTGCAGATCACCCTAAAGCAAAACGAGGGCGCGGTCAGATGCGCGGAATCAAAACAATGCTGCGTGCGTGAATGAGAAGTGAAGGGGCAGTCTGGTTCACCTGGAAAACGTCGTCGGAGAAGAGGACCGACGGCGGTGATGCAGGTCGTCGACGTTGTCGTCGCTGTAGGTCTCGAGAGGGCAAACCGAGAGCATGATCAGTCGCGGAAGATCATGGCGAAGCTGTGAGCGTGATCGAGAGGACTTGGGGTGGTCGGCTCTTACCAGGGATCGTCACCGGAGAAAAAGATAGACGGCGGCGCTTCTGTTCTTTGTCAAAGACAACTTCCTGGGACGCCCGCGGATGAATGGTTGGCACAAGGAGATGCGCCAGGGAGTGGGGAAGCTACCAGGGTGCTCGGGGAGGCTCGGGGTGGTGTGGGTTGGTCGGATTTTGGCGAGGATGGTCGTCGGAAGCGAAGCTGTTCGAGGACGAATTGCGACGGCCTGAAGGCGTGCTTCTTCGGGGTGAAAGGGGGAAAACCGAGAGGAGGGGTGAGCGTTTTAAGGTGCGTGGTCTCTGGGTGAGTTAAGCCGGTTATCAACGCGGATTAATCGACATCAATGGCGGCAAAGCGACGTTGAGGGAGGAGGAAGAAACGGCTGCGCGGGTGTGGACGATGTACAGAAGAGGTGGGGTCCACCGGTCAGTGGGAAAAGAAACGAGAGGGGGTCCACTTGTAAGCGTCCTCGCGGGTTACTTCTGTGGTGGAAAACGATTCACTCGCTGAGAGGGGAGGTGGGCTAAGTGGGCTGTTTGGGCCGGGGTAGTTGGGTCTGTCCACTTCCATTTTTTTTTTATTCTGTATCCTTTTCTTTTTTTCTATTTTATTTCCTGTTTTGAATTTAATCCAACTATTCAAGCATTCAAATGATTCAAACAATTTCAAACATTTGAAATGGGTTTTTGGTTCTGTTTATCAACATAAACCAATTATCAATTAGATAATATTTTTATAACCTTTTATTAATTAAATAAGAGGGTCCTTTATTTATTTAATATGGTTTGATTTATTTAATAAACTCTTCATTTGAATTCCAACACTTTCATAATCAAATCAGTAGGTTTTTATTTGGAAATAAAGAATGCTTGGAACTTGTTTAAAAATAAAAATAACCTTTTGTTATATAGGGTCCATTAATAATTAAATGAATATACCTTATTCATTTCAATTCCCATAGGATTTGTTTTATTAGAATATTTATTTTGAAATCTAAAATAAACCAAAACATTTCAGCAAGTTTTATTTTGAGAATCTAATTTACTTTAGAAAAACTTATTTAAAATAATTTAATAAGTTTTGATATTTTAATTAGAATGGTAACACCTTTTATTTAAATAAATAGGATATTAAATTTTTATTATTTTATTTAAACAATCCTTTATTATTTTTAAATAAACCTTTGCTAATTTATTTTAAAATAAAAATGTTTTTAATTCCCAAAGTTTGGCCAAGGATTAATTTGGCTTTATAACATAATCTTTATTTATAAACTTCTATTTCATTTGAAAACAAAACTTTTCATTTGATTGTTTTTTTTTAAATAATATTTCTAATTGTTTCCTTTCATGAAATGTTTATCTTTTTAAATCCTTTTAGGATTTTATTTAATTCAAATGGGTTTGAGGTTTTATTTTAATTCAAAAAGTTTCTTCTGGCTCTGAAAATCAAACACAGTTTTATTTTATTAATTTATTTTCATATTACAAGATTTGGAAAATCTTGGGATGTGACAGGCTACCACCCTTAAAATAAATCTCGTCCCGAGATTTGGGAATACTAGGGTTTCAAGCAAGTTCAAACAACTAGGGTACTACCACCCTTAAAAATTTTCAAACAAAAATTACATATTGGCCTTCTTGGGTCCTGGAAATTTCTCTAAGTTAAACTTTTGCTTTGTTCCTATGCTTGACTCATGGGCCAAGATTGAGCTTCTCCATAGGCTTGTTCAACTTGTTCTTCATCCTTTCTGGACAGTTGCTTGCATAGTGTCCCGGATTCTTGCAGTTGAAACAATTAATGTCCTTGAGTTCTTTACGTGGCTCTTGAGGGAAAGTTGCTACAAAGTGACCTGTTTCGTTACAGTTGTTACACCATACTTGGTCAATTCCTTTATTCTTTATGTTCCCTGGGCATCCACTGGAGTAGTGTCCCATTTCCTTACATTTACGACATTGTACAAGGCTCATGTCTTGCTTGGGTTTCTTGATTTTTCTAGATCCTTTGAATTGGGTTGTCTTGTTTGGAGGTATAAGTGGTCCTTTTCCTTTGGTAGACTTGGATCCTTCTTGTTTCCTTTGTTCTACCATGGCATAGATGGGACATAGGCCAGGAGTATGATCACTTCCTTCACAAAGGTAGCAAGCAGCTTGAGAGGTAGGGCATTCTCCAACAGAATGGTCTTCGTCACAATTGGGGCATTGTCCTTCATGCTCCTTGGAAGTATGATACCTGTCTCCACAAATGATGCAAGCTGGGGCTCCATCTAGGACAACATTCTTGTCATTCTTGCTATCATACTCTTTTCTAGGATAATTTTCTTCCATGCTAATCATTTGATTAGTCACCTTAAGCATCAATTGGGATTGTTCCTCTAAAAACTTTTGAAGTGTTGGATCTTCATTTCTATTGTTGGCTAGGAACTGAGCTGTTAATTGGTTCAACTGATGTTGGGTTGCTATGAGCTCTCCCATGCTATCATCTTGGTTGGTGTTGGTGTCATCAACCTTGGAGTCCTTTGGAGTAGTCATCTGTTTGGGTTTGAAGGCAGATTAGAATGGGTAAGATTTTTCTAAGGAATTATTTCTAATCACACACATCACAATTCACACAAACGATGTGCATGCAATCACAAAAAACTTTTCACTCAAACAACAAAGTTCAAGCACATACTTAGGCAACAAAATATTTTTGTTACACCACATAAGTTGGTGGGTTGACTTAACCAAATTATGGTGGTCCATCTATATGGTTTACTTGTGATCTTTCCTTCCTTCTTGTTTCTTCTTGTATGGGATCATGGTTTCTTTTGAGAAAAGCTCTTGGTCACAATACTTCAAAGTTGTTGTTGGTTTCTTCTTATTTTGCATTCCCTCAGTCTCTAAATCTTAAGTAAGATTTCCTTGTCTCACTTGTAGTCCTTAGTGGTTTCCATGTTGGAAGTCCTTGGTGAATATGTTGAAGATGTTGAAGTCATTGGAGTTGAAGATGTTGAAGAAGTCTCTTGCACATGGTGTAGTCTTTGGTCATGGGGTAGGCTTTTCCATCAAGTTGAAGTAGAAGAGATGTAGAGTTGAAACCAAAATGGTTGAGGAAAGAGTTTACAAGATTGTTTTGTAAATAAGTTTTTGGAACAAATACAACTCCTATTTTTCTAAGGGTTTTTGTCCAATCCTAGGTTTACAAATCCTACAGGCAACACAATGCTCTGATACCATCTGTAGAGGTCCCTACCCAATATGGTAGATCCCTCCTGTGTTTTACAATGCTAGTCCCTGGATCAATAGCTAGCATCCACAGTTAAGATGTAATATCAAGATACAAGGGTCATATTATAACTTTATAACCAGGAATAACATGATTTTATTACATCATACATAGCTTATTTGGCTATTACATTACATTACAGCGGAATAAACATAGTCATGGGCCCTTCATCTCCAAAGTGCCACAGGCAGATGTTGGTTGTAGACTTTGTAGTCCTAGTCAATCAAACAATCTTCATTTTAAAACAATCAACCTGCAACATTACAAGTTACAGCCACATGGGTCAATACATTTTGAATTGTATTGGCAAGTTTCACTTTTATGTATAATAAGAGTGGATCCTATTATTATATGCATATTAGGCTAAGTAGAGTTTAAGGCTTATTTGCATAAAGCAATATTTTATCCTACCTTTTCAAAAGAGTTTTAAAGTCCTTTGTCAAATTTCTTTTCCAAGTTCCTTGAACTCCTTGGTAGAAACTCAAGTGTTCAAGTCCTTGTCAAAATCTCTTGAGCTACTTGGTAACCCCAAGTGCATCAAGTTTTTATCAAAAAATCTCATGAGTTCCTTGGTAACCCCAAGTACATCATGCCCTTGAGCACCTTGGTAACCCCAAGTGCATCAAGTTTTTATATTAGAAATTGGAATGTCGAGATCTCCCATGATTCAAACTTTAGTTGCTCAGTATTGTCCATAACCGGGGACACGGCTAAGTACTTAGATTTTATTAACTTCTGCAGAAGGAGTACACTTTACCCACATGACACAATCCCATCTTGTTGCCACCAGTGGCCTACTGGATTAGTGCTCACCAAGATGGAGTACTGGCAGACTGAGAATGTGACGAAGTCTTTCCAAAAGGTCCTTCCATACATCATTGCTAGCTTGTCTTCAGCCCCCATGAAGCATTCCAGATCCCCATGTCCGGTAACTAAAGACAATGTATGGGTCTTCCTAATGTAGTTGACTAAGCCAGAGCCATAATAGCATGTGGTTGTACACGAAAGCCACAATTGGAGAAACATGTTCAATCTCTAAGTTTCCTAGGTGGATTTCAATTGGAGCACAACACAAAGTGATTGCCATAGACATGGTCCCTGTTGTTGCCACCTTCTCCAAGACATAAAGTGTCCACCACCTAGGTGGTTCATTGAGTCCTTGTTTTATTATGTAAAACACAAGTCCTTTTCTCAACATGTATCTCTTTTCAAAACATAGCAATGGCTAAGCATGTACAACTTCAATATTTTTACTAAGGAGTGTATAGGGAATCCTATTAGGATTAGCATAGCATAAGTATAAAACATTTTCATGCATGTTTACAAAATCCACTAAGTATAATGAAAATAGTAGGATTTTTGTATGATAGTGTAAATTGCCTTTTTTGTTAGGGAATGAGAGTTACTTCTTGATCTTGCTAGTCTCACACTTTGCTAATTACTACAATCAAACAAGCATAGTATCAAGTAGCATTCCAACATTCAAACAATAATTCACATACACAAGCAATGGTTCCTAAGTCTTGTAAAAAGAGGGTTCTATTGCAAAGTTGGTCTCTACTAGGTTTATAAACTTTGTAAGATCCACATTGGTCATTTACCAAAATGGCAAAGTCATTGGTTAGAGGTTTTGCCCAAAGTCTATTTTTAAAATTCATTCAACATTTTATGTGGTGAAAATTATTCTTTTTAAAGTAAAACCTTATGTTTTTCACCAAGTGAGTTGCCCTTGGCAAGGCTTGGTGTTTTGGGTCAGTAAGCTTGGTCCATAACATTTTTCCAAAGTTTTTCTTGCACAAACTTTTTGAAAAATAAAATCAATGAGTTTTATTTGGCTAGAAAATGACTAAGTTAACTAATTCAACTTAAATTTCACAAGAATCATTTTTAACACTATGGGTTGGTTTCTAGGGTCAGTAGGGTCATACAAATCCATTTTGCAAAAGATTTAATACTAAAATCACTTTTAAACAATTTTTATACTCTAATCAAGTACACAAATGTTTCTGCAATTTTAATCAAGCAAACAGATACTATTTTTAAAACTAAGGCCATGGTTGGCTAGGTCTTGTTCTCCTGATTTCATTGATATAAAATTTGCAAAATTTGGACGTGTGGTTTGAAAGTTACAAAGGTTTGAAGTTTGTAATTAAATCAGATTCAATTTTCTTTTAAAACGAGATAGGTGACACGCGGCACGCTCTGGTTGGACGGTACCGGTTCGGGGTGGATCACGCTGTGGGGCGTTGGATTAAGTCAGATCGGGTGGTCCAGATAACGTACCCCTTCGCGGCTTAAGTGTTCTATCACAGGCGTTGGATAGGGATCCAACGGTGTTCGCGTGCTCGACCATTCGCGAGCGGCGCCGGCGGTGGCTAGCGGCGGCGGCGGTCAGATTGCGGCGGTGCTTGGTGAAACAGAACGTTAGGAAAGAGGGGAGGATGCTCACCGTGATCGCAGAGCTATGGTGAAACACGTCGTATGGTCGGTGTGGCTCGGGGCGCACTAGGGTTGCGGCAATTTCTCACCGGAGTTGGAAACGGCATCGAGCGGCTCTGGTTCTGGTTGGAGTCGATGCTGCAGATCACCCTAAAGCAAAACGAGGGCGCGGTCAGATGCGCGGAATCAAAACAATGCTGCGTGCGTGAATGAGAAGTGAAGGGGCAGTCTGGTTCACCTGGAAAACATCGTCGGAGAAGAGGACCGACGGCGGTGATGCAGGTCGTCGACGTTGTCGTCGCTGTAGGTCTCGAGAGGGCAAACCGAGAGCATGATCAGTCGCGGAAGATCATGGCGAAGCTGTGAGCGTGATCGAGAGGACTTGGGGTGGTCGGCTCTTACCAGGGATCGTCACCGGAGAAAAAGATAGACGGCGGCGCTTCTGTTCTTTGTCGAAGACAACTTCCTGGGACGCCCGCGGATGAATGGTTGGCACAAGGAGATGCGCCAGGGAGTGGGGAAGCTACCAGGGTGCTCGGGGAGGCTCGGGGTGGTGTGGGTTGGTCGGATTTTGGCGAGGATGGTCGTCGGAAGCGAAGCTGTTCGAGGACGAATTGCGACGGCCTGAAGGCGTGCTTCTTCGGGGTGAAAGGGGGAAAACCGAGAGGAGGGGTGAGCGTTTTAAGGTGCTTGGTCTCTGGGTGAGTTAAGCCGGTTATCAACGCGGATTAATCGACATCAATGGCGGCAAAGCGACGTTGAGGGAGGAGGAAGAAACGGCTGCGCGGGTGTGGACGATGTACAGAAGAGGTGGGGTCCACCGGTCAGTGGGAAAAGAAACGAGAGGGGGTCCACTTGTAAGCGTCCTCGCGGGTTACTTCTGTGGTGGAAAACGATTCACTCGCTGAGAGGGGAGGTGGGCTAAGTGGGCTGTTTGGGCCGGGGTAGTTGGGTCTGTCCACTTCCATTTTTTTTTATTCTGTATCCTTTTCTTTTTTTCTATTTTATTTCCTGTTTTGAATTTAATCCAACTATTCAAGCATTCAAATGATTCAAACAATTTCAAACATTTGAAATGGGTTTTTGGTTCTGTTTATCAACATAAACCAATTATCAATTAGATAATATTTTTATAACCTTTTATTAATTAAATAAGAGGGTCCTTTATTTATTTAATATGGTTTGATTTATTTAATAAACTCTTCATTTGAATTCCAACACTTTCATAATCAAATCAGTAGGTTTTTATTTGGAAATAAAGAATGCTTGGAACTTGTTTAAAAATAAAAATAACCTTTTGTTATATAGGGTCCATTAATAATTAAATGAATATACCTTATTCATTTTAATTCCCATTGGATTTGTTTTATTAGAATATTTATTTTGAAATCTAAAATAAACCAAAACATTTCAGCAAGTTTTATTTTGAGAATCTAATTTACTTTAGAAAAACTTATTTAAAATAATTTAATAAGTTTTGATATTTTAATTAGAATGGTAACACCTTTTATTTAAATAAATAGGATATTAAATCTTTATTATTTTATTTAAACAATCCTTTATTATTTTTAAATAAACCTTTGCTACTTTATTTTAAAATAAAAATGTTTTTAATTCCCAAAGTTTGGCCAAGGATTAATTTGGCTTTATAACATAATCTTTATTTATAAACTTCTATTTCATTTGAAAACAAAACTTTTCATTTGATTGTTTTTTTTTTAAATAATATTTCTAATTGTTTCCTTTCATGAAATGTTTATCTTTTTAAATCCTTTTAGGATTTTATTTAATTCAAATGGGTTTGAGGTTTTATTTTAATTCAAAAAGTTTCTTCTGGCTCTGAAAATCAAACACAGTTTTATTTTATTAATTTATTTTCATATTACAAGATTTGGAAAATCTTGGGATGTGACAGGCTACCACCCTTAAAATAAATCTCGTCCCGAGATTTGGGAATACTAGGGTTTCAAGCAAGTTCAAACAACTAGGGTACTACCACCCTTAAAAATTTTCAAACAAAAATTACATATTGGCCTTTTTGGGTCCTGGAAATTTCTCTAAGTTAAACTTTTGCTTTGTTCCTATGCTTGACTCATGGGCCAAGATTGAGCTTCTCCATAGGCTTGTTCAACTTGTTCTTCATCCTTTCTGGACAGTTGCTTGCATAGTGTCCCGGATTCTTGCAGTTGAAACAATTAATGTCCTTGAGTTCTTTACGTGGCTCTTGAGGGCAAGTTGCTACAAAGTGACCTGTTTCGTTACAGTTGTTACACCATACTTGGTCAATTCCTTTATTCTTTATGTTCCCTGGGCATCCACTGGAGTAGTGTCCCATTTCCTTACATTTACGACATTGTACAAGGCTCATGTCTTGCTTGGGTTTCTTGATTTTTCTAGATCCTTTGAATTGGGTTGTCTTGTTTGGAGGTATAAGTGGTCCTTTTCCTTTGGTAGACTTGGATCCTTCTTGTTTCCTTTGTTCTACCATGGCATAGATGGGACATAGGCCAGGAGTATGATCACTTCCTTCACAAAGGTAGCAAGCAGCTTGAGAGGTAGGGCATTCTCCAACAGAATGGTCTTCGTCACAATTGGGGCATTGTCCTTCATGCTCCTTGGAAGTATGATCCCTGTCTCCACAAATGATGCAAGCTGGGGCTCCATCTAGGACAACATTCTTGTCATTCTTGCTATCATACTCTTTTCTAGGATAATTTTCTTCCATGCTAATCATTTGATTAGTCACCTTAAGCATCAATTGGGATTGTTCCTCTAAAAACTTTTGAAGTGTTGGATCTTCATTTCTATTGTTGGCTAGGAACTGAGATGTTAATTGGTTCAACTGATGTTGGGTTGCTATGAGCTCTCCCATGCTATCATCTTGGTTGGTGTTGGTGCTCAACCTTGGAGTCCTTTGGAGTAGTCATCTGTTTGGGTTTGAAGGCAGATTAGAATGGGTAAGATTTTTCTAAGGAATTATTTCTAATCACACACATCACAATTCACACAAACGATGTGCATGCAATCACAAACAACTTTTCACTCAAACAACAAAGTTCAAGCACATACTTAGGCAACAAAATATTTTTGTTACACCATATAAGTTGGTGGGTTGACTTAACCAAATTATGGTGGTCCATCTATATGGTTTACTTGTGATCTTTCCTTCCTTCTTGTTTCTTCTTGTATGGGATCATGGTTTCTTTTGAGAAAAGCTCTTGGTCACAATACTTCAAAGTTGTTGTTGGTTTCTTCTTATTTTGCATTCCCTCAGTCTGTAAATCTTAAGTAAGATTTCCTTGTCTCACTTGTAGTCCTTAGTGGTTTCCATGTTGGAAGTCCTTGGTGAATATGTTGAAGATGTTGAAGTCATTGGAGTTGAAGATGTTGAAGAAGTCTCTTGCACATGGTGTAGTCTTTGGTCATGGGGTAGGCTTTTCCATCAAGTTGAAGTAGAAGAGATGTAGAGTTGAAACCAAAATGGTTGAGGAAAGAGTTTACAAGATTGTTTTGTAAATAAGTTTTTGGAACAAATACAACTCCTATTTTTCTAAGGGTTTTTGTCCAATCCTAGGTTTACAAATCCTACAGGCAACACAATGCTCTGATACCATCTGTAGAGGTCCCTACCCAATATGGTAGATCCCTCCTGTGTTTTACAATGCTAGTCCCTGGATCAATAGCTAGCATCCACAGTTAAGATGTAATATCAAGATACAAGGGTCATATTATAACTTTATAACCAGGAATAACATGATTTTATTACATCATACATAGCTTATTTGGCTATTACATTACATTACAGCGGAATAAACATAGTCATGGGCCCTTCATCTCCAAAGTGCCACAGGCAGATGTTGGTTGTAGACTTTGTAGTCCTAGTCAATCAAACAATCTTCATTTTAAAACAATCAACCTGCAACATTACAAGTTACAGCCACATGGGTCAATACATTTTGAATTGTATTGGCAAGTTTCACTTTTATGTATAATAAGAGTGGATCCTATTATTATATGCATATTAGGCTAAGTAGAGTTTAAGGCTTATTTGCATAAAGCAATATTTTATCCTACCTTTTCAAAAGAGTTTTAAAGTCCTTTGTCAAATTTCTTTTCCAAGTTCCTTGAACTCCTTGGTAGAAACTCAAGTGTTCAAGTCCTTGTCAAAATCTCTTGAGCTACTTGGTAACCCCAAGTGCATCAAGTTTTTATCAAAAAATCTCATGAGTTCCTTGGTAACCCCAAGTACATCATGCCCTTGAGCACCTTGGTAACCCCAAGTGCATCAAGTTTTTATATTAGAAATTGGAATGTCGAGATCTCCCATGATTCAAACTTTAGTTGCTCAGTATTGTCCATAACCGGGGACACGGCTAAGTACTTAGATTTTATTAACTTCTGCAGAAGGAGTACACTTTACCCACATGACACAATCCCATCTTGTTGCCACCAGTGGCCTACTGGATTAGTGCTCACCAAGATGGAGTACTGGCAGACTGAGAATGTGACGAAGTCTTTCCAAAAGGTCCTTCCATACATCATTGCTAGCTTGTCTTCAGCCCCCATGAAGCATTCCAGATCCCCATGTCCGGTAACTAAAGACAATGTATGGGTCTTCCTAATGTAGTTGACTAAGCCAGAGCCATAATAGCATGTGGTTGTACACGAAAGCCACAATTGGAGAAACATGTTCAATCTCTAAGTTTCCTAGGTGGATTTCAATTGGAGCACAACACAAAGTGATTGCCATAGACATGGTCCCTTTTGTTGCCACCTTCTCCAAAACATAAAGTGTCCACCACCTAGGTGGTTCATTGAGTCCTTGTTTTATTATGTAAAACACAAGTCCTTTTCTCAACCTTTATAAAATCTCAACATGTATCTCTTTTCAAAACATAGCAATGGCTAAGCATGTACAACTTCAATATTTTTACTAAGGAGTGTATAGGGAATCCTATTAGGATTAGCATAGCATAAGTATAAAACATTTTCATGCATGTTTACAAAATCCACTAAGTATAATGAAAATAGTAGGATTTTTGTATGATAGTGTAAATTGCCTTTTTTGTTAGGGAATGAGAGTTACTTCTTGATCTTGCTAGTCTCACACTTTGCTAATTACTACAATCAAACAAGCATAGTATCAAGTAGCATTCCAACATTCAAACAATAATTCACATACACAAGCAATGGTTCCTAAGTCTTGTAAAAAGAGGGTTCTATTGCAAAGTTGGTCTCTACTAGGTTTATAAACTTTGTAAGATCCACATTGGTCATTTACCAAAATGGCAAAGTCATTGGTTAGAGGTTTTGCCCAAAGTCTATTTTTAAAATTCATTCAACATTTTATGTGGTGAAAATTATTCTTTTTAAAGTAAAACCTTATGTTTTTCACCAAGTGAGTTGCCCTTGGCAAGGCTTGGTGTTTTGGGTCAGTAAGCTTGGTCCATAACATTTTTCCAAAGTTTTCCTTGCACAAACTTTTTGAAAAATAAAATCAATGAGTTTTATTTGGCTAGAAAATGACTAAGTTAACTAATTCAACTTAAATTTCACAAGAATCATTTTTAACACTATGGGTTGTTTTCTAGGGTCAGTAGGGTCATAAAAATCCATTTTGCAAAAGATTTAATACTAAAATCACTTTTAAACAATTTTTATACTCTAATCAAGTACACAAATGTTTCTGCAATTTTAATCAAGCAAACAGATACTATTTTTAAAACTAAGGCCATGGTTGGCTAGGGCTTGTTCTCCTGATTTCATTGATATAAAATTTGCAAAATTTGGACGTGTGGTTTGAAAGTTACAAAGGTTTGAAGTTTGTAATTAAATCAGATTCAATTTTCTTTTAAAACGAGATAGGTGACACGCGGCACGCTCTGGTTGGACGGTACCGGTTCGGGGTGGATCACGCTGTGGGGCGTTGGATTAAGTCAGATCGGGTGGTCCAGATAACGTACCCCTTCGCGGCTTAAGTGTTCTATCACAGGCGTTGGATAGGGATCCAACGGTGTTCGCGTGCTCGACCATTCGCGAGCGGCGCCGGCGGTGGCTAGCGGCGGCGGCGGTCAGATTGCGGCGGTGCTTGGTGAAACAGAACGTTAGGAAAGAGGGGAGGATGCTCACCGTGATCGCAGAGCTATGGTGAAACACGTCGTATGGTCGGTGTGGCTCGGGGCGCACTAGGGTTGCGGCAATTTCTCACCGGAGTTGGAAACGGCGTCGAGCGGCTCTGGTTCTGGTTGGAGTCGACGCTGCAGATCACCCTAAAGCAAAACGAGGGCGCGGTCAGATGCGCGGAATCAAAACAATGCTGCGTGCGTGAATGAGAAGTGAAGGGGCAGTCTGGTTCACCTGGAAAACGTCGTCGGAGAAGAGGACCGACGGCGGTGATGCAGGTCGTCGACGTTGTCGTCGCTGTAGGTCTCGAGAGGGCAAACCGAGAGCATGATCAGTCGCGGAAGATCATGGCGAAGCTGTGAGCGTGATCGAGAGGACTTGGGGTGGTCGGCTCTTACCAGGGATCGTCACCGGAGAAAAAGATAGACGGCGGCGCTTCTGTTCTTTGTCGAAGACAACTTCCTGGGACGCCCGCGGATGAATGGTTGGCACAAGGAGATGCGCCAGGGAGTGGGGAAGCTACCAGGGTGCTCGGGGAGGCTCGGGGTGGTGTGGGTTGGTCGGATTTTGGCGAGGATGGTCGTCGGAAGCGAAGCTGTTCGAGGACGAATTGCGACGGCCTGAAGGCGTGCTTCTTCGGGGTGAAAGGGGGAAAACCAAGAGGAGGGGTGAGCGTTTTAAGGTGCGTGGTCTCTGGGTGAGTTAAGCCGGTTATCAACGCGGATTAATCGACATCAATGGCGGCAAAGCGACGTTGAGGGAGGAGGAAGAAACGGCTGCGCGGGTGTGGACGATGTACAGAAGAGGTGGGGTCCACCGGTCAGTGGGAAAAGAAACGAGAGGGGGTCCACTTGTAAGCGTCCTCGCGGGTTACTTCTGTGGTGGAAAACGATTCACTCGCTGAGAGGGGAGGTGGGCTAAGTGGGCTGTTTGGGCCGGGGTAGTTGGGTCTGTCCACTTCCATTTTTTTTTATTCTGTATCCTTTTCTTTTTTTCTATTTTATTTCCTGTTTTGAATTTAATCCAACTATTCAAGCATTCAAATGATTCAAACAATTTCAAACATTTGAAATGGGTTTTTGGTTCTGTTTATCAACATAAACCAATTATCAATTAGATAATATTTTTATAACCTTTTATTAATTAAATAAGAGGGTCCTTTATTTATTTAATATGGTTTGATTTATTTAATAAACTCTTCATTTGAATTCCAACACTTTCATAATCAAATCAGTAGGTTTTTATTTGGAAATAAAGAATGCTTGGAACTTGTTTAAAAATAAAAATAACCTTTTGTTATATAGGGTCCATTAATAATTAAATGAATATACCTTATTCATTTCAATTCCCATAGGATTTGTTTTATTAGAATATTTATTTTGAAATCTAAAATAAACCAAAACATTTCAGCAAGTTTTATTTTGAGAATCTAATTTACTTTAGAAAAACTTATTTAAAATAATTTAATAAGTTTTGATATTTTAATTAGAATGGTAACACCTTTTATTTAAATAAATAGGATATTAAATCTTTTTATTTTATTTAAACAATCCTTTATTATTTTTAAATAAACCTTTGCTACTTTATTTTAAAATAAAAATGTTTTTAATTCCCAAAGTTTGGCCAAGGATTAATTTGGCTTTATAACATAATCTTTATTTATAAACTTCTATTTCATTTGAAAACAAAACTTTTCATTTGATTGTTTTTTTTTAAATAATATTTCTAATTGTTTCCTTTCATGAAATGTTTATCTTTTTAAATCCTTTTAGGATTTTATTTAATTCAAATGGGTTTGAGGTTTTATTTTAATTCAAAAAGTTTCTTCTGGCTCTGAAAATCAAACACAGTTTTATTTTATTAATTTATTTTCATATTACAAGATTTGGAAAATCTTGGGATGTGACATTACCCCTCTTAGCCAAACCCAACAATCTACCCCAAACCCCATACTAGCTAAACCTAAACCCTAAGCCACCCTTTCCCCTCTAATCTACACCTTTTCCCTAAGCAAAAACCCTAGCTACCCCTCCCCTTTCCTTCTACCTAGCATGGTCACCCCATGCCCTGCCCCAGCTTGCCACCCCCTCTCTCTACCTGCTGGACCCACCTAGCTACCCCCACACGCCCAAGGAACCCCAAACTCTAACCCTAGCTCCAACCCTGCCCTAGCCGAGCCCTCTCTCTCTCTCTCTCTCTGCTTGGGGCCCCTCCACCGAGCCACCACCTCTCTGTCCTTCCTCTACCCCACCTGGAAGCCTCTCCAACCCAGCCTGGACCCGCTCAACCACCAGCTCCCTGCCCTGGCTCACGTGAGGAAGGGAGAAAGTTACTCCGACGCCACCCTGGCCAGCTTCCTCCCCTCCCACGCCATCTACCTGCCCCCCTGGCGTTCTTATCCTCCCTCACCTCTCTCTGCCTCGCCCAGATACCCCAGATCCACCCCATGCCCTGCCCTCTCCCCCTCTCTTCTCCATCGCCGGCAACCCTCGGCCCCCTCGCGGCTACACCGTTCCAGACGACAAGCACGTCGGGGAGGTGATCGAGGAGACCAAGACGAGCCCCTACACCATGCCTGTACACGCCGTCGAGGAGGAGACGGACCGGAGCCACCAGAACCTGCCGCGCCCGAGCCGAAAACCCTAGTCGGTCGTCCGCCTGCTTCACCGACGATCTACCGCCCCTCTGCTCGATCTGACCACGCCGACGCCACCGCGGTAAGCCCCTGAACCCCCTAGACATGCTCTGTCCCCGCCTCGCTTCCTGCCGCCGACGATCGTTTCGCCGAGCACACCGCGTGCACCGGCGAGCACGCACCTGCCAGACCGCATCTGCGCGCGAGAGTCTCTTCTAGCCGCCTCCCTCCTTCCTGTCATCAAACCGAAGCCCAGCCCAGTGGTAGCCGCCCTCGCTGGCGCGTCCGCGGTCGCGAGATCGAGCCCGGCGCGCTCCCTGTTTTCCTCTGTCACGCAGCGTGGTTTCAGTTTCGTCTGGCAGAGAAGATCCACAGTACGCGTGACAGCTTTGCACAAACCCCCCCCTTTTTGCTTTTGCCAACCCGCGGTCCTCGGGGCCCTCTGTCAGCGTCAGATGCATTTTTATAAAAAGGCTCCTGTGTTTTCTGGAGTTCAACCCGCGGTCCCTATCCTTTCCAGACGCTGGCGCGTGGGACCGCAGGAGCCCTGACCCACCTGTCAGCGTCTAGGGTCAGTGTGGCCTGAGTGTTAAGTGTTTTTCAGACTCTGTTTAGAAATTCAAATTAACCAAATTATTTCAAAATTCAAATTCAATTCAGATTTTTAAATAACTTTTCCTTTGCAATTCCAAATTTGACAAATAATATATGTTTGGATATCAGAAAAATGAGAGGATTCCAAATATGACCTTCAATTTGCCTTTTGCACAATTAAAATTCCAAGTTTAGTTAAATTACCCAATTGCCACTAGAATTTCAATAATCAATAACTTTTGTTTTATAATTCCAAATTTAGCAAATGATATGTCTAAAATGATCAGCTCGACGAGACCTTTCTGTTTATGCTATCCATGACTTCAATTGCAGCATGCATCATATAAAAATATAGTGAACATCAACTGTTATGGCAACAAAATGTGAACCAAAACTCCACTAAAATGTTGCTACTTGTTTTCCACACCTCACCATGCCATGCTACCTTCTTGCCATGTAAATTGTGTATCATTCATCATGGCATGATTGTTTGCTTGACGCATCTTATTCATATGCTTGTGCTTTATATTCATGTTGGCCTTGTTTGTTTGGTTTTTCTCGGATAGACACTGAGCAGGGGTTGTATCAAGAGAACCAGGAGCACTACCCAGATCCGTCCCTCGCTTCAACTGAGTTAACAGGCAAGCACTTCCACATGCTTGCATACATACAGTACCTATTGCCTCTATCTTATTCTTGCATCATTGAGTCGCGATTGCATTAAATTGAATCCCAAGTATTCATAGCCTTTACTTTTAAACCCCACCAAGCTTGTTCCTCCATCCCATGAGCCATTACTATAGGAGTTGTTTGAGCCATGCGAGTCGTAGAACAGCATGTGTAGGGTATGTGAGAGTCTGATGGATAATGAGGTACCTAAAAAACTTAACCTGAGTAGTTCTGGGATAACTAAAGAAAGTGGCACCGGTGAGCAACATCTGCTATTTGGTTTTTCCTGCTCACCTGTGTCCCGTAAGACCCCGAGTACTTGATTCCTGTTCCTTGATTTATCGCGCTATCCACATCCGGGAGGTATATGGGACCCCCCTGAGCCAGAGCTTGATTCCGTCTTATTTCTTGGGGCCACAAACTAGTTTGAGGTTTTATTTACGATCCTGTACTTATGCCATGTTTTACTGCTTTATTTACGATTGTGCGACAGATAGCACCTGTACTGTTTAGGATCGGGATACGTTTTCGCGGTGTCGACAAGCCCCGTTTGGGGTTCCCAGTCGCTCACAGCCGTCTACCCAGACCTTGAGTCCGTCTCGGAGCTAGCTTACTTCGTTGCGGGATCTACTCAAAGGGGTGGCCCCCTGAAATATTTCTGAATCTTGTGATTGCTTTGTCGTGAAGGCCTCGTTGGGTTTTGATTTGGTTTTTCCGAGGTTGATCGAGTGTGTGTTGCTATTGGTGCACCCCGGCCGGGTAAAATTTTCTGAAAGCCGTGTCCGCGGATATGGACGACTTGGAGCACAGTTTCTCGATCATAGACAAGCATAACTAAAGTACCACTTCTAATCTGACTAAGAAACTTGACTAGTAAATAGTGCAACACTCATGGAATGGTTAATAAAATTGCCAATGGATGGGGGGTTGTTCGTCTGCTTCCTTGTTGGTAAGCAGGGAGGAGGATGGATCTGATGAGATTAACATTATAACTGTTGTTCTTAAATTCACGGACATCCGTCTATCATTGGTTAGACGGATGGTTAGCGTTTATCTATAGAACTGCTAGGGTTTATCTTTCGCTGCAATTGCGTCACCCCAGGTTGTGTCCCCTTTAGAGGCATTAAGACTTGCTGAGTACCCTTAGGGTCTCACACGATAAATTATTGGTTCAGATGGACAGGTACCCCCGCAGGATGGATACTGGGTGGAAGAAGCTGATGATGTGGGCAACGATCGTTCGGTGTAGAGATTCCGGGATCGGGGATCCGTGAGACCTGTAGTTGGGATGTGCTTATTTTCTATGGCATCTTATGCCGATTTGCTTCTTATCCGTACTCGGATTTTGTTTGCCGCTTCCGCATGATACTCTGATGTGTGTTGTATGAGGAAGTATCCTAAAATATAGATCTATCTAGGTCATTTGAATCTTGCCGTATGGCGTTGCTATATTTCCTTTCTTTCTAGATGGTATGGCTCTGATGTACTCTTGTATGGTGGCTTGCGTACATACCCACTTGTGTACGTAGTTGATCCCTTCGCCTGCTGGCTACGCCGCCCGTACAGGTCCCGTTGAGAGGGTAGTGGTTGGGACGTCTGAAAGGACTACCAGTGAGTGGCTTTTGGGGCCCCACCGTACTATTTCAACCACTACCACTCATCCAGGCTTGTATCTAGGAGCGTAGTTCACCGAGGTAGTTACAATTGGTATCAGAGCCATCCCGACCTTCAGGGTTTCAGCCAAACGGTCGTTGTCAGTCTAGAAATATTTTGGTAGTTATGTATATTAGGGAAAAACAAAACGCGAGAGTAGGACTGCTTCCACTTTTCTTCTTACCCTCCCACCCACCCTTTTCTGGTAAGGAAGTGCAACGTTTTCAATCCTCTTCTCAAAGTTCAAACTAGGATTCACGTGTTCTGGGTTTCCGTAGTACCATAGGTTGTGTGTGTGTGTGTGTGTGTGTGTGTGTGTGTAATCCCTTGTCTACCTGTTGCATCCAAGTTGTTATCTTATCTGCCTTTGGTTATCAACTGTTGGTACATTCCATACCGATAGGCTTTTGCAAACCGACACAATCTGTCTTCCTCTTTGTATCCGATGCTATCTTGTTTGGGGTGTTCGTTTCCGTAGTTACCAATCTTTAGGTTTCGTCGTGAGAAGAAGGGGTTAGGATATGTGTTCCACTTGTTCATGTGCGGAGTAATGATTTGAGTGCGGGATGGAGTCGCGACCATACCACTACTTGTATCATTCGCTTTTGTATATTGAATCGGTAGAGTCACTAATCTTGATTCGTTAAGTAATTTTGCGCATCTATTGGTATTGTAATGCCGAAATTTGTGGAAAATTTTTCTTTGATATGTTTGTGTACCACACTCCTTTTCAGTCGTGTGCGATATGCTTAATATCTTTTAGGTGCTATGAACTTTGTTGATATTTTAATATCATCTCAGTAAATTGTATCCTTTAATCTTGGTTAATTCCATCTTGGTACTATTTTGGATTATTATCATTCTCCATTATAGTACTGACTTGAGTTTTATATCAATGACAGGATGGCTCCACCACGCCGGACTGATGAGGACATACCTCCGGAACTGGGCTCCGCGCTGTCAAACATTGCTAATGCTTTGGCAGCTATGCAAGAGAACCAGCAGCGCTTTGAGGAGAGTGTCAGAAGAAACGAGTTTGCTCCACTTCCTCCACCTCCCAGGCGTGGAGACATCAAGAGCTTCCTCAAGTTTAACCCTCGTCAGTTTGATGTTTCTGAACGACCTCTGGACGCGGATGATTGGCTGCGTGAGATCTCAAGGTTGCTCGAGACTGCTGATGTTCCGGAACAGGAGTGGGTCAAGTGCGCTACTCACCTTCTCAAGGGAGATGCAGCTCTCTGGTGGGAGAACTACTTGAAGGCAAGCTGCACTGGTTTCCAGCCAACTTGGGAAAGGTTCACTGGAGCGTTCAAAGAGCAGTTTCTCTCAGAGATTGTAATGGAAAGGATGAAGGAGGCTTGTCTCAACCTGAAGCAAGGGAATGATAACGTCAACACCTATATCAGGAACTTCATGAATCTGTCTCGTTATGGTGGTGATGAGGTATCTGATGACAAGAATAAGCAGAAAAGGTTCAGGCAAGGGCTCAATGCGTCGATCAAGTATGCAATCACGCATGCAAGACCGGCAACCTTCCTGGAACTACAGCACACAGCACTGCAAGAGGAGGCAAGCAGGCAGATGTTTGAGGAGTCCAAGAAACATAAAAGGGATGCATCAAGCTCTTCGGTTATGGCAGCTCCTTCTAAGCGGCGTGTCTGGGTTCCTAACACCCCACCGTCGCTCCCGGCTCCACCAAGACCTGCAAGTTTCGCGCCAAGGCCACCAAACTTCACCACTGCGGCTCCCAGGGGCTACAACAACCACTACCCTGGAGCGCCTGGCGGAGTCCCTGGCTACTCTGCTCCACGTCCAGCTGGTGCCTGCTTCACGTGTGGAGATCCTGGACATCCCCACTGGAACTGTCCAATGAAGAACAAAGCTCTCCCTCAACCCCCGCCAAGATCTGCAACAAGCTCTCCTTCGGTTTGTGCACCACCACCTCGGGCTCTCAACATCAACACCAAGCCCGGGTCTGCGGTTGTTCGTGCCAATTGTGTCAGCGCCGCTCAAGCTGAGCAAGCACCGGGAGTTGTGATGGGTATGCTTTCCGTGAACTCAGTCCCTGCACGAGTTTTGTTCGATTCTGGTGCATCGCATTCTTTTGTGTCACACAAGTTTGCAGGAGAGAATGAGTTATTCATGGTTCCTCTCTCTAAGCGGTTGGTGGTACAATCACCGGGTTCAAACATGAGGGCTGAGCATATCAGCCATGGCAATCAAGTTGAGATCAGGGGTTCTTCATTCTTGGCTTCTTTGATTGTTCTGGGCAACTCTGACATTGATGTCATCTTGGGCATGGATTGGTTGACAGCAAATGCAGCTGTGATTGATTGTGCTGAACGCTCAGTGTCTCTGAAGATTCCTGAAGGCCATATAGTCTTTTCTCCAAGTCTGACTCCTGCTGTCCAGCTCTTTTCCTTGGCAACTCTGAATGATGATGCTATGGAAGCTATTCAGAGGGTACCAGTGGTCTGTGAGTTCCCAGATGTTTTTCCTGAAGAGTTGCCAGGTATGCCTCCGGATCGCGAGGTTGAATTCGTGATTGAGCTTGAACCTGGAACGGCTCCTATCTCCAAGCGGCCATATAAAATGGGTCCTTCTGAGTTGGCTGAACTCGAACGACAACTTGATGAACAAGAGAAGTTGGGTTTCATTCAACACAGTACTTCTTCTTGGGGTAGTCCAACAATCTTTGTGAAGAAGCGTGACAGAACCGATAGACTCTGTGTTGACTACCGGGCTCTCAATGCTAAAACCATCAAGAACAAATATCCTCTCCCTCGGATAAATGATCTTTTTGATCAGCTGGCAGGAGCTGTGGTGTTCTCTAAGCTGGACTTGAGAAGTGGTTATCACCAAATCAAAATCCGCAAAGAAGATGTGCCCAAAACAGCTTTCACCACCCGCTATGGCTTGTATGAGTACACGGTCATGTCTTTCGGTCTCACCAACGCACCTGCTACCTTCTCGAGGCTGATGAACTCCGTTTTCATGGAGTACCTTGATAAGTTTGTGGTGGTATATCTGGATGACATTCTGGTCTATTCCAAGTCCAAGGAGGAGCATGAAGAACACCTGCGGTGTGTCCTGAACAAGCTTCGTGAGAACCGCTTGTATGCAAAGTTCTCTAAGTGTGTGTTTTGGCTGCCTGAAGTAACCTATCTTGGTCATGTTATCTCTGCCAAGGGCATTGCAGTCAACCCGGAAACCGTGAAGACAATAGTTGAATGGCTTCCTCCTGCTAATGTCAAGGAAGTGCGGAGTTTTCTCGGCTTGGCTAGCTATTGTCGTCGCTTTGTTCAGAACTTCTCGAAGATAGCAAAGCCTCTTACCGATCTCCTCAAGAAAGGCAAGAAGTACCTGTGGACTCCTGCTTGTCAAGAAAGTTTTGAGACACTCAAAGAGAAGCTCACTTCCACACCAGTTTTGGTTCCTCCAGATACATCTAAGCCTTTCCAGATATTCTGCGACGCCTCCTTGCAAGGATTGGGTGCGGTCCTTATGCAAGAGAAACAGGTGGTTGCTTATGCCTCTCGTCAGTTGAAGACGCATGAGATCAACTATCCCACACATGACCTTGAGCTAGCAGCAGTTGTCTTTGCTTTGAAGCTTTGGAGGCACTACTTGCTTGGTAACCGTTGTGAGATCTTCTCGGACCACAAGAGTTTGAAGTATATCTTCACTCAGCCTGATCTCAACCTTCGGCAGAGGAGATGGATTGAAGCAATCAATGACTTTGATGTGACCATCAACTACACTCCAGGAAAAGCAAATGTCATGGCAGATGCGCTTAGCCGTAAAGCTTATGTCAACAACCTCATGATAGAAGAACAGCAGCCTCTCTTGTGCGAGGAATTCCGTCAGCTCAACCTTGAAGTTGTGGAACAAGGGTATCTCCTGAACCTTCTGGCTACCCCTCTCTTGGAAGAAAAGATTCGCTCTCGACAGCTTGGTGATCCGCACACCAGAAAGCTCATCTCTAGAATTGGGCTTCCGAAGTATGAGTCCTTCCACGTTGATGATCAAGGCACGCTCTTCTTTGAACACCGGATGTTTGTTCCAAACTACCCGGGTCTGAGAGACCAAGTTCTCAAGGAGGCACATGACTCAGTTCTTTCTATCCATCCTGGCAGCACAAAGATGTACATGGAGTTGAAAACACAATACTGGTGGCCTGGGTTGAAACGGTATTGTGCCAAGTATGTCTCAGAATGTGATGTCTGTCGCAGAGTCAAGGCTGTCCATCAGAAACCATTCGGTCTTCTACAGCCATTGAAACCACCGGAATGGAAATGGGAGAAAGTAGAGATGGACTTCATCACTGGGTTTCCTAGATCGCAGAAGGGCAACAATGCAATCTTTGTTGTCATCGACAGGCTTTCTAAAGTGGCTCATTTCTTCCCCGTCAAGGAAACAATTTCTGGAATTCAGTTGGCTGAGCTCTATATCAACAGAATTGTCTCTCTGTATGGGGTTCCACTTGAAATCAGTTCAGACCGTGGGAGCATCTTCACCTCAAAGTTCTGGGAGAGTTTCCAAAAAGCTTTGGGAACAAAGTTGAACTTCAGCACTGCTTACCACCCTCAGTCGCAAGGACAAGTGGAAAGAATCAATCAGATTCTGGAGGATATGCTTCGAGCTTGCGTCATCTCGTTTGGCATGAAGTGGGAGGAATGTCTTCCATATGCTGAATTCTCCTACAACAACAGCTTCCAGAAGAGTCTGAAGATGGCACCATTCGAGGCTCTCTATGGACGCAAGTGCAGAACTCCGATTGGTTGGTCAGGTGCAGGAGAAAGAATCTGGTTTGGCCCTGACATTGTAACTCAGGCAGAGGAGAAGGTGCATATCATTCTGGAGAACCTGAAGATTGCTCAAAGTCGTCAGAAGAGCAACTATGACAGGAAGCACACAGATATGGTGTATTCCCCTGGTGATCTAGTATACCTTCGTGTCACTCCCATGAGAGGAACACACCGTTTCGGTATCAAAGGAAAGTTGGCTCCTAGATACATCGGTCCTTTCAAGATACGTGGTAGAAGAGGAGAAGTTGCTTATGCACTGGAGCTTCCGGAAAAACTCAAAGTCCATGATGTTTTCCACATCTCTCAGCTCAAGAAGTGCTTCAAAGATCCCGGCAGGACCGTGGATCATGAGCTAATCGACCTCCAAGAAGATCTGTCTTATCAAGAACACCCCACCAAAATCCTTGAGACCGCAGAACGAAGGACGCGCAACAAGTCCATCAAGTTTTGCAAGGTGCAGTGGTCACACCATTCTGTTGATGAAGCAACATGGGAGCGTGAAGATGAACTCCGTGCCAACCATCCTTCTCTCTTTGTATCTCCTTCTTCTTCTTCCTAGAATCTCGGGGCGAGATTCCTGTTTAGTGGGGGAGAGTTGTAGCATCCCAGTTGTCTAACCCCTGTAATGCTACTTGTTATAATAATAAAAGGTCCACTTCCAACATATAATTGTTGCATCATCAGCATATCATGCTCATGTCATTATGTCACCTTGCATTTGAGCATCATATAAAACCCTTTCTTGTTTGGTTCTTATCTCATGTGCATGATTAATTGTATTTGCCTCTTGATATTGTATTTGGCTCTTGATATATTGTTAAATGCCCAAGTTGAGTTGAGGGCATCTCTTTTATGGACTCCACCACCTTTTCTTTCACCACCTTATATTCCACCATCCAATTAATATGAGCTTGACATTTTAATTTGGTTTTATCTCTAGCTCATGTTAGTTGGTTGGAACCCACCCATAATCTTTGCTTGACCTTGCCCACCTTTTTGGAATGCATATGAATAATGCCATGTTAATATTATTGTTTTCACAAGGATAAATTGGCATTAATTATTTTGCATGGGCCATGCAAGTGCCACCTTTTCTAGTTTTTGGTTTTTACTTGAATTCTAAGTGGATCTTTTCCTTTGCTTAAATCTTGTTTTGGGCTTGTAGTTCTTCATCATATCTTCTCCCTCTCTTCTCCCTTTTAGCTAAACCTCTAACCCATGCTCCATGCACACACATGTGCTAAAGTGGCATGCCCAAACCTAAACCCACCTCCTCTCTTGGATCTTGCTTGGTCATTATTTGGATCATGCATGGACCAAAGAAACACCCCATCCTCACATAAACATCTCTCTCTACCTTTCCCTCCTTTCTCCTTTTTCTTGGTCTTGTGAGTTTGTATATGAAGCTTGCATGACCAAGCTAAGTACCACCTCCCTTTTCTTACCCCTCTTATCCAAACCCAACAATCTACCCCAAACCCCATACTAGCTAAACCTAAACCCTAAGCCACCCTTTCCCTCTAATCTACACCTTTCCCTAAGCAAAACCCTAGCTACCCCTCCCCTTTCCTTCTACCTAGCATGGTCACCCCATGCCCTGCCCCAGCTTGCCACCCCCTCTCTCTACCTGCTGGACCCACCTAGCTACCCCCACACGCCCAAGGAACCCCAAACTCTAACCCTAGCTCCAACCCTGCCCTAGCCGAGCCCTCTCTCTCTCTCTCTCTCTCTCTCTGCTTGGGGCCCCTCCACCGAGCCACCACCTCTCTGTCCTTCCTCTACCCCACCTGGAAGCCTCTCCAACCCAGCCTGGACCCGCTCAACCACCAGCTCCCTGCCCTGGCTCACGTGAGGAAGGGAGAAAGTTACTCCGACGCCACCCTGGCCAGCTTCCTCCCCTCCCACGCCATCTACCTGCCCCCCTGGCGTTCTTATCCTCCCTCACCTCTCTCTGCCTCGCCCAGATACCCCAGATCCACCCCATGCCCTGCCCTCTCCCCCTCTCTTCTCCATCGCCGGCAACCCTCGGCCCCCTCGCGGCTACACCGTTCCAGACGACAAGCACGTCGGGGAGGTGATCGAGGAGACCAAGACGAGCCCCTACACCACGCCTGTACACGCCGTTGAGGAGGAGACGGACCGGAGCCACCAGAACCTGCCGCGCCCGAGCCGAAAACCCTAGTCGGCCGTCCGCCTGCTTCACCGACGATCTACCGCCCCTCTGCTCGATCTGACCACGCCGACGCCACCGCGGTAAGCCCCTGAACCCCCTAGACATGCTCTGTCCCCGCCTCGCTTCCTGCCGCCGACGATCGTTTCGCCGAGCACACCGCGTGCACCGGCGAGCGCGCACCTGCCAGACCGCATCTGCGCGCGAGAGTGTCTTCTAGCCGCCTCCCTCCTTCTTGTCATCAAACCGAAGCCCAGCCCAGTGGTAGCCGCCCTCGCTGGCGCGTCCGCGGTCGCGAGATCGAGCCCGGCGCGCTCCCTGTTTTCCTCTGTCGCGCAGCGTGGTTTCAGTTTCGTCAGGCAGAGAAGATCCACAGTACGCGTGACAGCTTTGCACAAACCCCCCCCCCCTTTTTTCTTTGCCAACCCGCGGTCCTCGGGGCCCTCTGTCAGCGTCAGATGCATTTTTATAAAAAGGCTCCTGTGTTTCTGGAGTTCAACCCGCGGTCCCTATCCTTTCCAGACGCTGGCGCGTGGGACCGCAGGAGCCTGACCCACCTGTCAGCGTCTAGGGTCAGTGTGGCCTGAGTGTTAAGTGTTTTTCAGACTCTGTTTAGAAATTCAAATTAACCAAATTATTTCAAAATTCAAATTCAATTCAGATTTTTAAATAACTTTTCCTTTGCAATTCCAAATTTGACAAATAATATATGTTTGGATATCAGAAAAATGAGAGGATTCCAAATATGACCTTCAATTTGCCTTTTGCACAATTAAAATTCCAAGTTTAGTTAAATTACCCAATTGCCACTAGAATTTCAATAATCAATAACTTTTGTTTTATAATTCCAAATTTAGCAAATGATATGTCTAAAATGATCAGCTCGACGAGACCTTTCTGTTTATGCTATCCATGACTTCAATTGCAGCATGCATCATATAAAAATATAGTGAACATCAACTGTTATGGCAACAAAATGTGAACCAAAACTCCACTAAAATGTTGCTACTTGTTTTCCACACCTCACCATGCCATGCTACCTTCTTGCCATGTAAATTGTGCATCATTCATCATGGCATGATTGTTTGCTTGACGCATCTTATTCATATGCTTGTGCTTTATATTCATGTTGGCCTTGTTTGTTTGGTTTTTCTCGGATAGACACTGAGCAGGGGTTGTATCAAGAGAACTAGGAGCACTACCCAGATCCGTCCCTCGCTTCAACTGAGTTAACAGGCAAGCACTTCCACATGCTTGCATACATACAGTACCTATTGCCTCTATCTTATTCTTGCATCATTGAGTCGCGATTGCATTAAATTGAATCCCAAGTATGCATAGCCTTTACTTTTAAACCCCACCAAGCTTGTTCCTCCATCCCATGAGCCATTACTATAGGAGTTGTTTGAGCCATGCGAGTCGTAGAACAGCATGTGTAGGGTATGTGAGAGTCTGATGGATAATGAGGTACCTAAACAACTTAACCTGAGTAGTTCTGGGATAACTAAAGAAAGTGGCACCGGTGAGCAACATCTGCTATTTGGTTTTTCCTGCTCACTTGTGTCCCGTAAGACCCGAGTACTTGATTCCTGTTCCTTGATTTATCGCGCTATCCACATCCGGGAGGTATATGGGACCCCCCTGAGCCAGAGCTTGATTCCGTCTTATTTCTTGGGGCCACAAACTAGTTTGAGGTTTTATTTACGATCCTGTACTTATGCCATGTTTTACTGCTTTATTTACGATTGTGCGACAGATAGCACCTGTACTGTTTAGGATCGGGACAGGTTTTCGCGGTGTCGACAAGCCCCGTTTGGGGTTCCCAGTCGCTCACAGCCGTCTACCCAGACCTTGAGTCCGTCTCGGAGCTAGCTTACTTCGTTGCGGGATCTACTCAAAGGGGTGGCCCCCTGGAATATTTCTGAATCTTGTGATTGCTTTGTCGTGAAGGCCTCGTATTTGGTTTTTCCGAGGTTGATCGAGTGTGTGTTGCTATTGGTGCACCCCGCCGGGTAAAACTTTCTGAAAGCCGTGTCCGCGGATATGGACGACTTGGAGCATAGTTTCTCGATCATAGACAAGCATAACTAAAGTACCACTTCTAATCTGACTAAGAAACTTGACTAGTAAATAGTGCAACACTCATGGAATGGTTAATAAAATTGCCAACGGATGGGGGGTTGTTCGTCCGCTTCCTTGTTGGTAAGCAGGGAGGAGGATGGATCTGATGAGATTACCATTATAACTGTTGTTCTTAAATTCACGGACATCCGTCTATCATTGGTTAGACGGATGGTTAGCGTTTATCTGTAGAACTGCTAGGGTTTATCTTTCGCTGCAATTGCGTCACCCCAGGTTGTGTCCCCTTTAGAGGCATTAAGACTTGCTGAGTACCCTTAGGGTCTCACACGATAAATTATTGGTTCAGATGGACAGGTACCCACGCAGGACGGATACTGGGTGGAAGAAGCTGATGATGTGGGCAACGATCGTTCGGTGTAGAGATTCCGGGATCGGGATCCGTGAGACCTGTAGTTGGGATGTGCTTATTTTCTATGGCATCTTATGCCGATTTGCTTCTTATCCGTACTCGGATTTTGTTTGCCGCTTCCGCATGATACTCTGATGTGTGTTGTATGAGGAAGTATCCTAAAATATAGATCTATCTAGGTCATTTGAATCTTGCCGTATGGCGTTGCTATATTTCCTTTCTTTCTAGATGGTATGGCTCTGATGTACTCTTGTATGGTGGCTTGCGTACATACCCACTTGTGTACGTAGTTGATCCCTTCGCCTGCCGGCTACGCCGCCCGTACAGGTCCCGTTGAGAGGGTAGTGGTTGGGACGTCTGAAAGGACTACCAGTGAGTGGCTTTTGGGGGCCCCACCGTACTATTTCAACCACTACCACTCATCCAGGCTTGTATCTAGGAGCGTAGTTCACCGAGGTAGTTACAATTGGTATCAGAGCCATCCCGACCTTCAGGGTTTCAGCCAAACGGTCGTTGTCAGTCTAGAAATATTTTGGTAGTTATGTATATTAGGGAAAAACAAAACGCGAGAGTAGGACTGCTTCCACTTTTCTTCTTACCCTCCCACCCACCCTTTTCTGGTAAGGAAGTGCAACGTTTTCAATCCTCTTCTCAAAGTTCAAACTAGGATTCACGTGTTCTGGGTTTCCGTAGTACCATAGGTGTGTGTGTGTGTGTGTGTGTGTGTGTAATCCCTTGTCTACCTGTTGCATCCAAGTTGTTATCTTATCTGCCTTTGGTTATCAACTGTTGGTACATTCCATACCGACAGGCTTTTGCAAACCGACACAATCTGTCTTCCTCTTTGTATCCGACGCTATCTTGTTGGGGTGTTCGTTTCCGTAGTTACCAATCTTTAGGTTTCGTCGTGAGAAGAAGGCGTTAGGATATGTGTTCCACTTGTTCATGTGCGGAGTAATGATTTGAGTGCGGGATGGAGTCGCGACCATACCACTACTTGTATCATTCGCTTTTGTATATTGAATCGGTAGAGTCACTAATCTTGATTCGTTAAGTAATTTTGCGCATCTATTGGTATTGTAATGCCGAAATTTGTGGAAAATTTTTCTTTGATATGTTTGTGTACCACACTCCTTTTCAGTCGTGTGCGATATGCTTAATATCTTTTAGGTGCTATGAACTTTGTTGATATTTTAATATCATCTCAGTAAATTGTATCCTTAATCTTGGTTAATTCCATCTTGGTACTATTTTGGATTATTATCATTCTCCATTATAGTACTGACTTGAGTTTTATATCAATGACAGGATGGCTCCACCACGCCGGACTGATGAGGACATACCTCCGGAACTAGGCTCCGCGCTGTCAAACATTGCTAATGCTTTGGCAGCTATGCAAGAGAACCAGCAGCGCTTTGAGGAGAGTGTCAGAAGAAACGAGTTTGCTCCACTTCCTCCACCTCCCAGGCGTGGAGACATCAAGAGCTTCCTCAAGTTTACCCTCGTCAGTTTGATGTTTCTGAACGACCTCTGGACGCGGATGATTGGCTGCGTGAGATCTCAAGGTTGCTCGAGACTGCTGATGTTCCGGAACAGGAGTGGGTCAAGTGCGCTACTCACCTTCTCAAGGGAGATGCAGCTCTCTGGTGGGAGAACTACTTGAAGGCAAGCTGCACTGGTTTCCAGCCAACTTGGGAAAGGTTCACTGGACCATTCAAAGAGCAGTTTCTCTCAGAGATTGTAATGGAAAGGATGAAGGAGGCTTTTTCTCAACCTGAAGCAAGGGAATGATAACGTCAACATCTATATTAGGAACTTCATGAATCTGTCTCGTTATGGTGGTGATGAGGTATCTGATGACAAGAAGAAGCAGAAAAGGTTCAGGCAAGGGCTCAATGCGTCGATCAAGTATGCAATCACGCATGCAAGACCGACAACCTTCCTGGAACTACAGCACACACGCACTGCAAGAGGAGGCAAGCAGGCAGATGTTTGAGGAGTCCAAGAAACATAACAGGGATGCATCAAGCTCTTCGGTTATGGCAGCTCCTTCTAAGCGGCGTGTCTGGGTTCCTAACACCCCACCGTCGCTCCCGCTCCACCAAGACCTGCAAGTTTCGCGCCAAGGCCACCAAACTTCACCACTGCGGCTCCCAGGGGCTACAACAACCACTACCCTGGAGCGCCTGGCGGAGTCCCTGGCTACTCTGCTCCACGTCCAGCTGGTGCCTGCTTCACGTGTGGAGATCCTGGACATCCCCACTGGAACTGTCCAATGAAGAACAAAGCTCTCCCTCAACCCCGCCAAGATCTGCAACAAGCTCTCCTTCGGTTCGTGCACCACCACCTCGGGCTCTCAACATCAACACCAAGCCCGGGTCTGCGGTTTGTTCGTGCCAATTGTGTCAGCGCCGCTCAAGCTGAGCAAGCACCGGGAGTCGTGATGGGTATGCTTTCCGTGAACTCAGTCCCTGCACGAGTTTTGTTCGATTCTGGTGCATCGCATTCTTTTGTGTCACACAAGTTTGCAGGAGAGAATGAGTTATTCATGGTTCCTCTCCTAAGCGGTTGGTGGTACTCAATCACCGGGTTCAAACATGAGGGCTGAGCAATCAGCCATGGCAATCAAGTTGAGATCGGGGTTCTTCATTCTGGATTCTTTGATTGTTCTGGGCAACTCTGACATTGATGTCATCTTGGGCATGGATTGGTTGACAGCAAATGCAGCTGTGATTGATTGTGCTGAACGCTCAGTGTCTCTGAAGATTCCTGAAGGCCATATAGTCTTTTCTCCAAGTCTGACTCCTGCTGTCCAGCTCTTTTTCCTTGGCAACTCTGAATGATGATGCTATGGAAGCTATTCAGAGGGTACCAGTGGTCTATGAGTTCCCAGATGTTTTTTCCTGAAGAGTTGCCAGGTATGCCTCCGGATCGCGAGGTTGAATTCGTGATTGAGCTTGAACCTGGAACGACTCCTATCTCCAAGCGGCCATATAAAATGGGTCCTTCTGAGTTGGCTGAACTCAAACGACAACTTGATGAACAAGAGAAGTTGGGTTTCATTCAACACAGTTTCTTCTTGGGGTAGTCCAACAATCTTTGTGAAGAAGCGTGACAGAACCGATAGACTCTGTGTTGACTACCGGGCTCTCAATGCTAAAACCATCAAGAACAAATATCCTCTCCCTCGGATAAATGATCTTTTTGATCAGCTGGCAGGAGCTGTGGTGTTCTCTAAGATGGACTTGAGAAGTGGTTATCACCAAATCAAAATCCGCAAAGAAGATGTGCCCAAAACAGCTTTCACCACCCGCTATGGCTTGTATGAATACACGGTCATGTCTTTCGGTCTCACCAACGCACCTGCTACCTTCTCGAGGCTGATGAACTCCTTTTCATGGAGTAGTACCTTGATAAGTTTGTTGTGGTGGTATATCTGGATGACATTCTGGTCTATTCCAGTCCAGGAGGAGCATGAAGAACACCTGCGGTGTGTCCTGAACAAGCTTCGTGAGAACCGCTTGTATGCAAAGTTCTCTAAGTGTGAGTTTTGGCTGCCTAAAGTAACCTATCTTGGTCATGTTATCTCTGCCAAGGGCATTGCAGTCAACCCGGAAACCGTGAAGACAATAGTTGAATGGCTTCCTCCTGCTAATGTCAAGGAAGTGCGGAGTTTTCTCGGCTTGGCTAGCTATTGTCGTCGCTTTGGTTCAGAACTTCTCGAAGATAGCAAAGCCTCTTACCGATCTCCTCAAGAAAGGCAAGAAGTACCTGTGGACTCCTGCTTGTCAAGAAAGTTTTGAGACACTCAAAGAGAAGCCACTTCACCCACCCAGTTTTGGTTCCTCCAGATACATCTAAGCCTTTCCAGATATTCTGCGACGCCTCCTTGCAAGATTGGGTGCGGTCCTTATGCAAGAGAAACAGGTGGTTGCTTATGCCTCTCTCGTCAGTTGAAGACGCATGAGATCAACTATCCCACACATGACCTCTAGCTAGCAGCAGTTGTCTTTGCTTTGAAGCTTTGGAGGCACTACTTGCTTGGTAACCGTTGTGAGATCTTCTCGGACCACAAGAGTTTGAAGTATATCTTCACTCAGCTGATCTCAAACTTCGGCAGAGGAGATGGATTGAAGCAATCAATGACTTTGATGTGACCATCAACTACACTCCAGGAAAGCAAATGTCATGGCAGATGCGCTTAGCCGTAAAGCTTATGTCAACAACCTCATGATAGAAGAACAGCAGCCCTCTTGTGCGAGGAATTCCGTCAGCTCAACCTTGAAGTTGTGGAACAAGGGTATCTCCTGAACCTTTGGCTACCCCTCTCTGGAAGAAAAGATTCGCTCTCGGCAGCTTGGTGATCCGCACACCAGAAAGCTCATCTCTAGAATTGGCTTCCGAAGTAGAGTCCTTCCACGGATGATATCAAGGCACGCTCTTCTTTGAACAACCGGATGTTTGTTCCAAACTACCGGGTCTGAGAGACCAAGTTCTCAAGGAGGCACATCACTCGGTTCTTTCTATCATCCTGGCAGCACAAAGATGTACATGGACTTGAAAACACAATACTGGTGGCCTGGGTTGAAACGGTATTGTGCCAAGTATGTCTCAGAATGTGATGTATGTCGCAGAGTCAAGGCTGTCCATCAGAAACCATTCAGTCTTCTACAACCATTGAAACCACCGGAATGGAAATGGGGAAAGTAGAGATGGACTTATCACTGGGTTTCCTAGATCGCAGAGAAGGGAAACAATGCAATCTTTGTTGTCATCGACAGGCTTTCTAAAGTGGCTCATTTCTCCCCGTCAAGGAAACAATTTCTGGAATTCAGTTGGCTGAGCTCTATCAACAGAATTGTCTCTTGTATGGGGTTCCACTTAAAATCAGTTCAGACCGTGGAGCATCTTCACCTCAAAGTTCTGGGAGAGTTTCCAAAAAGCTTTGGGAACAAAGTTGAACTTCAGCACTGCTTACCACCCTCAGTCGCAAGGACAAGTGGAAAGAATCAATCAGATTCTGGAGGATATGCTTCGAGCTTGCGTCATCTCGTTTGGCATGAAGTGGGAGGAATGTCTTCCATATGCTGAATTCTCTTACAACAAACAGTTCCAGAAGAGTCTGAAGATGGCACCATTCGAGGCTCTCTATGGACGCCAGTGCAGAACTCCGATTGGTTGGTCAG